>OY735279.1:2315755-2614755 GCA_963457715.1 Argyresthia albistria | reverse complement strand
CTTTCTCTCTCTCTATCTCTCTCTTTCTCTTTTTATCTTTTTATCTCTTTCTTTCTCTCTCTCTCTCTCTCTATCTCTATCTCTCTTTCTCTATCTCTATCTCTCTCTATATATCTCTCTATCTCTCTCTCTATCTCTCTTTTTTTCTTCTCTTTTTCTATCTTTCTCTCTTTCTCTCTTTCTCACTCTCTCTATCTCTCTCTGTCTCTATCTCTATCTCTCTCTCTCTCCCCCTCCCTCCCTCTCACTCTCCCCCTCCCTCCCTCACTCCCTCACTCCCTAGATATAGATGGAGATAGCGATATAGATGGAGATAGCGATAGAGATGGAGATAGCGATAGAGATAGAGATAGAGATAGACTAAGAGATAGAGATAGACTAAGAGAGAAAAAGTAAAAGAGAGATAGAGATAGAGAGAGAGATAGAGAGAGATATAGAGAGAGAGAGATAGAGAGAGATATAGAGAGAGAGTTCCCTTGGCCACCTTCCAGCTCCATCATCAGACCTAGGATCTCATTCGGGACCAAAGTACTTGTTAAGACGAATCAAATGAGCCCACACATGATAGGGTTGCGTCTTTTAGTAATGGAGTTCCCTTGGCCTCCTTCCGGCTCCATCATCGGACCCTGGATCTCATTCGGAACCAAAGTACTCGTCAAGACGGATCAAATGAGCCTTAACTCGATAGGGTTGGGTCGTTTGTTAACTGAGTTCCCTTGGCCACCTTCCGGCTCCATCATCAGACCCTGGAGTTAATTCGGGACCAAAGTACTCGTCAAAACGAGTCATATGAGCCCAAACTCGATAGGGTTGCATCGTTTAGTAACATAGTTCCCTTGGCTAACTTCCGGCTCCATCTTCGGGTTCCAACATCAGACCCTGGACCCCATGCGGGATCAAAGTACTCGTCAAGACGAATCAAATGAGCCCACACATAATAGGGTTGCGTCTTTTGGCAACTGAAATCCCTTGGCCTCCTTCCGTCTCCATCGTCAGTTCAGCTATCAGTCAAAAAATATTGCATTGTCATATAACTTACATACGTAAGCAAAATTTCAGCTCAATCGGATCACGGGAAGTGGATCAAAAGAGCGTTCGAAGATTCCGTTACATACAAACATGCAAACATACAAACATACAGACATACAAGTGAAGCTAATAAAAGCGTGTTAAATCGCTCCCATAACACCCTTTACTTCATAATTATCAAGTAATCCACGATCTTGTATAAAAACAAGACTTCATAAAGTAAAAAATAAAATGCCTCGATTTCGGATAAATACTCAGTATAAACGGCATTTTACGGCTTTTTATCCAAGCTTGGATAAATACTGAGTCTTTTGCCCATCTCTAGTCGGGCTAGTGGCCAACCGACTGTCAGAAGTTACCAAGCTGGCCTATAGAGCCTTTCGCACAGCTTGACTACTAAGCGACAGCGACAAGCCGGGAACTGCGGCATAACGTGTCGTCCGAAACACCGAAGCGCGCGAAACAAATGCCACATAGAAACGGGTCACCCATCTAGAACTTGTCTCGGCCAGTTGTTGCTGTACCCGCACGATCGTTTCCGACGCGCGAATACCGCTCGGCCACGCACGCTTCAATAGGACTCTAGGTAATTAAATTAGTGTTTAGTATACAGACCCTGAGATCAGGTCGCAGCAAGTAGAATAGCTCTTTGTAGTTGTCCATCCACACCTGGGAAAGTATGAAGGTCAGTCAAAATTAAGTCGATCATATCGAGTTGGGTAAGGCTATGCCGGCTTTCCACAGCGAGCGGAACGGACTCCGTACGGAGTCCGCTTAGCTCGCAATGGCGAACTGCATACAAGCTTCCACTGAGAAAGAGATTTTTTGTATGCAGTCCAGTCCGCTCAGCTCGCTGGCTCCGCTTTCGCTCATTTCTCTTTTTAGTGGAAGGCCGGAAGTTAGGCCACGGTCTAGTAGACTAGGGTTCAGCTCAATAGGTATTGATGGGCATTGATGTATTCATCTGTTAGAATGGCTGTAGTCATCATGAGATGATAAATAATCGGCCAAGTACGTGTCAATAGTTCAATATTTGTTGCTGTAGTGACAACAGATAGACACACACAATACACATTCTGTGATTTCAACTCTCTGCCTATTACGGTTCTTGAGATAGAGCCCACTCAGTGACGGACAGACGGACAGCGGAGGCTTAGTAATAGGGTCCCGTTTGGCACCCTTCGCCTTCGGGTACGGAACGCTAAAACGCATGCACACATGGTTGCACGCATGTGTGCGTTCTTCCGCACCATGTGTGTCCTGTGTGTTTGTGTATCAAGTCGTCACCTCCGCACAGCGCGCCTTGTTGACACCTTGCTTGGCTCTGTGCTCCCTCGCACGCGCTGGTAAGTCTCGGTAGATGTGGCCGACGCGGGAACACGGAATCGTCTCGAGGGTGCCGCTGCCTGGTGGCAAAATACACACGCATGTCATGACATCTTCTTCCAGACGTGATGGCATGGCAGAGGCCCACGTTTGGCCAGTTACCGTTTCAGTCGAGAGATTGTCATTCTCCTGGCCGAAAAGGAAAAAAAATGACATTAAAATTTGGGGAAATTAAGTTCTCATCCAATAGACATCAATTGACGTCTTGGTACCCACTGTCAAAGTCAAACACTATTTTGTGCTTCTGCGAGCAGTAGAGTTGAGTGACAGTCTAGCCTAGCTGCCTCGCTAACTCACAGGAGTGTGGGACACGTGAACACGTGGCTCTCTAGGTAATGGACTCTTAAGAGACCGGCGACCGCGTGAATTTCCCATACAAACGTGATTTGAATTTGAGAACTAGTTCAAAGCATTTAGACTATTAATCGGATTAATAGAGTGTTTATGCAGGTTCCGGTCGTATACCAAGGTTCTTATTCAAATTACTTAAAAATATTTTTAAATTGGTTGAAGAGGAACCCTGGTATACAGACCAGGAACCTGCGTAAACAGTGTATAAATCCGATTAACAGTCTAAATACGTTAAACTATTTCTCAAATTCAAATCATTTTTGTATCACGTTTGTATGGGAAATACACCATGTCGCCGGAGCCTTAATAGCCGGGGCGTAGATGTGTTCTGCCGGACGAAAAAACAAGAGGGGTATTCCGATCCTAGTAACATCCAGTGAGCAGTAGGTGTAGAGGTGCAGGTAAACTTAATCAGGAACGGTTTCCTGAAGATAACGAACGTTTTCTGAGTCAGACGGCCAAGAGAACGACATTTGTTAAATGGTAGAAAAATGTCGGTGTACAACTCACACTGCCAAACGCGGAAGGACATTTCGAGGTTCTCGCCACCCCAGCCGTTCATTTGTTCGTCGTAGCCGCCGAGATCCCAGAAGAACCTGCGATCCACCGCGAATACACCGATAGCCATTGTCGGCGAGCTGCCGAACGTATAAACAACGAACAAATGAAAAATGCTTGCTACGAGTATCCAGGCCTCCTACTCCAGTTTGTGCTGGAGTTGGGATGGCTGAACTAGAGTGCAGGTGCAGGGGACATGCACAAAGGCCCCGCTCTCGTGGGCCAGGTGCAGGCACAACATCCCCCTGACAGAAGAAGAAGAAGAGTATATAAACGTTACAAAATAGGGAATAAGAGCACTAAATACAAGCAGTTTTTGTGGAAACTCCCATTCGGCGCCGTTCACGCATACATCTGTTTCGTCAATCTCGTATCCTTCTTCTTTTTAACCCCCGCCCGACGAAGGCAAAAGGGTTGTTATGAGTTTGACGCGTGAGTCACACTGTCTGTCTGTCTCTCGGCACGTGGAGCGTAAACGGGTGAACCGATTTGAATGTTGTTTTTTTTACTCGAAAGTAGATTTCTTGGAGCTGGTTGTTATGGTACCATCGAGCTGATCTGATGATGGAGTTCGAAGGTGGGAGCGGGAACCCTATGATGCTTACTAGTAAACCCGTCAAATTTGGGCTCATTAAGTTCGTTGTGACAAGCGCTTTGAGAATATGGTACCATCGAGCTGATCTGATGATGGAGTGCGAAGATTGAAGGTGTGAGCTGGAACTCTGGAATGTTTACGAGTAAACCCATCGAGTTTGGGCTCATTAGACTCATAGTGACAAAACCACTGAGAAAATGGTACCATGTAGTTGATCTGGTGACGGAGTGCGAAGCTCGAAGGTGGGAGCTGGAACCCTGGGATGCCTACTAGTAAACCCATCGAGATTAGACGCATTAGATTCGTTGTGATGAGACCTTTTATTTCACGTGGTGATGAATCTGGAAGACTGGGGCCTAATACTGCTCTGAGAATTTCACTTATATTTCATTACTATTCCATTGCAAACACCCAAAATGGCGTCATTTGGTATTCTCCTAAATTATTATCCTCCTTGATTGGGTGTTTGCAATGGAATAGTAATTATTATTATTATTATTATTATTTATTAAATTTCCAGACAATATGATGTCCAATATCAATTACAATATAAAAATACAATTAAATTAAATAAGATTAGATAAAAATTATGTATGTACAATTGTCAATAAAATTAATATAAATTCAAAAATCAATTTCATCAATATCCTTAAAAATACTAGGTATGACACGGGGCGTGGTACTCTTCCCATGTTTTATGTATTGGGCTGGCTGGCCACTGTCTAACGGCCACGAGGATGGGGTTCGAAGAGGCGCATATACGCGCGCGCGCCCCGGCCGAGCGCTGGCGCTGTATGCGTGGCGGTAATGAAATAGTAATGAAATATAAGTGAAATTCTCAGAGCAGCATTAGGGCCCAGGTTTTATGCGGGGGTTTTTAATGCTAAAGATACACTTTTGTGCTGTAAGATTTTATGAAATTATAAATTATTATTATTAAGTATATTAAGACTAAAATCGGTTTAAGTTAGCAGGCTTTTGAAAATCTTGGCAAAGATAAATCAGTAAGTAATTGGATGTATGTTCTTACAATGTAGGACCAATTTCGGAGCGTCGCCGCTTCTTAAATCTCTCAGGAACATCGGTCCAAAAGACATCACCGGCAAAGGTGAATCCTCCAACCTGCGACGCATAATATTTGTCTGGGTGTATGCTGACTCAGGCCATCCATTTTGATTATGCAAGGCAGGGCACTCGCACAAAATACGTCGCCTGCCCTGTCTTGCAAAGCATCTATACGCTCAGACTTGTCTAAAAATCTGAAATTGACATGAATTCTACTACCACTAATGACCCTAGTGTGTATCATTTCTACCAGTTGGACTACTTGGTAGAGCTACTGTTCCGGAGGGGATTTTTGGTCAATCCTAGAGCGGTTGCGATTGGTGATAGGATTGAAACGTACATTTAAAAGAGAGGTTCGTTGTTGAAGGGTGAAGGTCACGGATATTGCCAGCATATATATTAGGCAGTTTCAGTTCGGTTCAAAAATATCGAAATCATTTCCTCTGATCGTCGATTTTAGGCTACCAAATGCATTCTAATTACCTATCTCAAGAAACATCAACACCGATGACGTCCATTTGCAATAATCTATCTATCCAATGTATATCGATGCTATCCATGGTTTTCTCATTACTAGAGTTAGATTTGACAGTTGCGAAATGGAACTCGTGTCAAATTTGACCCTATCTAACTGCAGATTGAGGGTAGATAGGTTATTACAAACGGTCGTAAGTCAAGCCAACCTACCTGTACTCGATGTAAGGATCCATATTCGTCGCCATATTTATAGTGAAACATTTCCTTGTCTATCCCGTCTATCACTGGCATCACAACCGCGGAGTACTCGATCTTGATCCGTTCTAATAAGGGCCTCAACCAATCCGTGTTCACTTCGCAATGGGGGTCGAGGAAGATGAAAATGTCACCGGTGGCTTCTTTGGCGCCTTTCAATCGCGCGCGCGGGAGTCCTACACTGTCAAGATATGAGATCGGGAGCCCTATTTTTCAATCGCTCTTTTGCAAACGAGCGCTCTTTTCTACCGATTTTCGTCTCTCTGCAAAGATTGGTCAGAACCACTCGTTGCGCAAGTCATACGGGCGATTATATCACATCAGCGAATGAAAAATAGGACCTCAGATAAATGCGGGTTAGGGCCACGAAAGCGGAATAAGACTTATCCCGAGTTAACTTTGACAACTCCATATTTTGTATAGAGTTGTCAAAGTTTACTCGGGTCAAGTCTTATCCCGCTTTCGTGCTGCTGGCACTTAGAGACTCTTGACGCAATGTGCAGTCAGCATATTAAGTAGGTAGGTATGTACAAGCGTGTAAATTAATTAACGCAAAATGAGAAACTAGTTTGTTAGGGATATCATTCTGAGCAACTGTCATTACGAAACCGATTTGATCAGAGCAACTTTATTTTTAACTTTTCCCACGGGCTTCTCCATACATATCAGCTCACCCACTCAGGCCAAAATGTACTGGAAAAATAAAGTTGCTCTGATCAAATCGGTTTTATAATGATTGTTGCTCAGAATGAGGTCCATATCAAATCAATTTCTCATTTTGCGTAATTCATTTACACGTATGTATCAGTATCTATCAATTTAATAAACTTTTTAACCACTTTGATCCCTTTGCATCTTCTAAGGCGAAATTCCGTCAGGATATAATTAAAACATTACGCAATATCGAGGAGGAATAAGTGAAACACACACACACACACCCTCACACACACACCCTCACCCTCACACACAACACACCCTCTCACATACACCCATTCAAACACACTCACACACTTCATACATGTTACACGATACATAATATTCAGTTATACATACCTATCTATAAACATTATTCTAAACATAATTGTCCATAAACGCACGTTCATATAAGAATACTTATTTAATAAGTTTGCCCACTTGTCTATCTGTTCTAAATTTATTTCTTGTACTTTTGTGGATATCTGTTATTGGCTTTCATTCTGTATCTTGTAATTTGTTTGTCTATGTTATTTGTTTGTTTGTTGATGTCCGTGATGTCCCAAATAAAAAAAATAAAAAAAACAGCCCTTCAGAATGATGCCCCTGTATGTACTGATAGTTCCTTACTGAGTTCCATACATTTGATAGATTTTGATAACACAGCTCATAATTTATGACACTGTCAGATCTTTGACGTTACGCACATTAACATACTGCTGGTCTTATATTATACCACATATACCTATTTACCTAACCCAGGAGAGCTTACCGCTCCGGAAGCCTCAATATGTTTACCATGTCCGAAGGAAGACGCGAGCGAACATAGTAACTCAGCTTTCCCTTCAACTCCGGTAGAGCTGAGTTGTCATCCACCAGGATGATCTCTTTGAGGTAAACAAACTCGGAATTTGGGTCCTGGCCAGGGTACCCCAGGGTCATGACATTTCCTTCCTCATCTATGTACCTGGAGAAAAAAACGGATTTAGTATAACTTTACGGACATTAATGATTCACAAATCGCAACGACATGTCGAGCGAGGTGTGGGTCAACAGCACGTCACCTGACATCCTTCAGCCAAGGCCGGTCTCGTCTGGCGCTGTTGAGCACGCTCCACACGGTCCGCAGCAGCGCCGAGTAGGGGTCGTCACGGAAGACGATCACCACAGACGCTGACGGCAGCTCGGCATCGTACACGACTTCCTTGCACGCCGAGTGACGGGCGTCTGACCACGGAGTTATTGTTATATACTTTAAAACAGAGACGTATAAATCCTAAAATTAATAGCGAGTGTTTTTATTTTTAGCTGGTTCGATTCCGGAGTGAGACAAGCTATTTTTAGAAATTCCGTGAATGCATTTTGATGCTTTTTAAAAATAAAATAATGTTTCCTGAATATTAGCTACCTATCCTAAGGATTTAAGGTAGTTTCCCTGGGCCCATAGATTTTACCCACCCTGCCGAAAGTACATCAGCATCACTTACGGGAATTTGATGATCATTGATTTGTTTTTAATGCCGTTTACTATCGATACTCTAGTTTCATGATTGGCGGCGAATTTATGACTTTTACAAGATCTTTGACTACCTGGTAGGTAGGTACCTTGTAAAATACCGTATTGAGAACAAACACCATAACTCGCGCTGCGAAATCGCGCCAGCTTTATCAACTTTAGTTGATTTCAAACGTCTTAGATAGAGAGCAATAAAAATCATTATTACTTATTGCATTTTTAATTAAATTATCTTACTCGTTGCTATAGTCAAGAGTTTTGCTTTGTGTATTTTACTAACGGAAAAGCCATGCACATGATAATTGATAAGAAACAATATTCTACTGACACTACACTAAGTAATTTAGGGAATGAATCGTTTCTTTTCAATGGACCTTGCATAATAACTTAGCGGCAATCCCCACTGACCGGCAAGACATAGACACGCGACACGGACAAGACACAGACATACAGAAGACACAGAACAGTACGCTCTAGCATGGCAATTTTTACAAGTACTTGCCACGTTCTAGACGTGGCAAGTACTTGTAAAAATTGCCATGCCGTCTTTAATAGTGGTCGTCCAGCTCCATCTCCCGCGTCGCGTCAAGAGCGAGACACGCCGAGACATCTCGGGCTCGACAGAGAAAATGACATTTGTGCATAGACAAGGACCTTTCTCAAGCGTGGCGTACTAAGCGCACAGGTGCCCAATTTTGCAGCAATACAAGAGCAAGAACGCTGACCTATCAGAAGCATCGAATCGATAAGATTCTACTCAATGAAGCGAGGTTTCTGATAGGCCAGCGTCAAAAGTTCCAAAATACAATAAAAAATATGTTTTTTTTTTCGTAATCGCTTCCCGATCAATCGAACCTACAGGGAAAAAAGTTCTTGTCGTCCGACCGACGGTAGGACAAAGCTGGAGCTCTCTAACTCTAAGGGAGCGTCCATTAATTACGTGAGGCGAGCAGGGGGGGGAGGGGTCGAGCCGAATCTCATCTTATCTCACGTTGGGTGGAGTCTCGGCAAATATCACGTAATATTTTTTTCGCAAGAAACAGAGTGAAATTGCGAATAAAAATGGGATATATTAAGTAAAACATGATCCTCCACGACATAATAAACAAATTATAAACTTTTTTTAAAACACGACCTAAATAAATCCAACTTCTTTACAATAGATACAAATTTTTCAAAATTTCACGTGAGATTGTGGGATGGGGGAGGGGGTTGAGTAAAATCTCACAAAATCTCACCAGAGGGGGGCGGGGTCAAAAAATCCCAAAAACCCCTCGCGTAATTAATGGACGCCCCCTAACAGAAAATGTACCATACTTACCCTTCAATGTTCTATTATAGGGTATCCTATCACTCAGCTTCCAGTTCATGGTAATTATCTCCATCGACTCTTCTCTCAGGTTCCTACTCGCGCTCTGGAGGTATGCCGGGTCTCCCATAGCACCTAGAAACGGCACGATTCGAGCCTCATCCATCTTAATCTGCTTCTCATATTCCACCTCCTCCGGACTGGTAGGACCTTTGACGGTCGATCGTTTACCTCGTCTTATCACACTGAACACTATTATTAGAATAGATATCAGAAAAATAAATTTAGCGACACAGACACGTTTTCTCAGAGTTAGCATCATGGTTTGTCGGCCGGCCGGCCGTGCGGTTCGGTTTCAGTAGGGTTGACGTCTGGCGTCCAAGCGCTCTGGGGGCCAATTATGGTACACAATGCTCATTCAATGCTCTTACTTTAGCAAGAACATAACCAAATAATAACCGGCCAAGTGCGAGTGGCACTCGCGCACCAAGGGTTCCGATCACACTTGGAGAGCGTAACACGTGTAATTAGGTTTCCACATAAAAAACTAAAGTGTGATGTCATCCATGTAAACCAAATTGAATATTTTTTTAGAAAGACAGGTATTTGCATTTTTCAGACTTTTTCCTTTACTTGTGCTATAAGACCTTGCTTCGTGCCAAATTGCATGATTCTAGGTCAACGGGAAGTACTAAGTAGAAGGAAAGGAAGTAAGGTGAAGTAAGGTGTAAGGTAGAAGGAAGTACTAAGGGAAGTAGTAAGTAGGTTTTGATTCCCTTGCGAATATCAAGCAATTTTAGTAAAATTTAGACATATGCTGTATCTTTTGATTCGGTTGACCTATAAGTTTAATTTTTTTACAAATTTAAGAGATCACAGACTTGAGTAATCGATACTAATTTCAACTTTATACCTCCATGGGTTTCTGAGAAAAAGTCTTAACAGACGGTGAGACAGGCAGATAGAATTTACAGTTTTCGGATTTTTCCCTTTACTTGTGCTATAACCTTCCTTTATTTCAAATTTCATGATCCTAGGCCAACCGGAAGTACCCTATAGGTTTTGATTCCCTTGCGAGTTCCAAGCGATATTCGCAAGGGAATCAAAACCTAGAGGGTACTTCCCGTTGACCTAGAATCATGAAATTTGGCACGAAGCAAGGTCTTATAACACAAGTAAAGGAAAAAGTATGAAAAATGCAAATACCTGTCTTTCTAAAAAAATATTCAATTTGGTTTACATGGATGACATCACACTTTAGTTTTTTATATGGAAACCTAATTACACGTGTTGCTCTCCAAGTGTGATCGGAACCCTTGGTGCGCGAGTCCTACTCGCACTTGGCCGGTTATATTTGACGTTTCGTTCGATGACTCTTTCTCGACATAACTGTCAAAATGGATTGTGTTGTGGCCATTGAAACAGCATGTCGCAGACGCAGCATTTTGGGTGTTGAATACATTTTACGATTTTCTGAGTTTTAAATGAAAATTTCAAGATTGGAGGAGCATTTTTATATTGTGAGACTAGCTGATAAGCTGTGCGTATGCCGCCAGATTCTGTACGCGAATCGCATGTCAATAGCTATAGCGAGGGCGCAAAGTTTCGGTTTGTTTGTAACCGGCGCATCTCGGCGCCGCCGTCGCGGCAAGCCAAAATCAGAATTTTGGGCCCTCGCTATTGATATTGCCATGCAATCCGCGTACAGAATCACGGCCATTCTTTACCTTTCAGCTACGAGATTCGTAATTCCAGTATTTAAAAGAAGCAAAACGCAACTTCTAAAGTCTTCACAAAATACGAGTAAAAGGCCCGGTGGGCCAAACTAAATTCTACCCTGTTACGTCAGTGACACGGACGCTTTCACCGGGCCTTTTATTCTGTGAAGACTGCAGTGCTGTCTTTGATTTAGGTATTTATTATTTGCGTTTCAATCATGTCTCTCGGGGGAAATTGTGTAAAAAGAAAAGAGTATAAATTCTTGAGCATTGATACGTTTATTGAGCTTCTTATTGCGAATAACGCCGGTTTCTGAATTGAGAAATTCACTTAGTTTAATACATCGTGTTGTCACGTTCTTTTGTATCCAATCCAGTTAAATAGTGAAATTCTCAATTTAGACATCGTACGATAGTGTTGTAAGTTCAAGGTAGGCCACACATTTAGAACCATTAACAACACTGAGAAATGTCCATATCCCCACCCCATAGCCGCGGGGCATGGGCTAGCTAGTCCACTGTCACAATATGTGTATTTATATTCAGGAATAACATAACTGGCCCAGTTGCCAAAACAAAAACTTAAGACGTCCATCAGCATGAAATTACAGATAAATAAACATTAACATTCAATGAAATCATACGTACAAAGGCGAGCTTATCTCTAATAGAGATTTCTTCCTGAAAACCGTCGCCATCACTGATATCTGCCATCTGTCATATATCTGATAAGTTTGTGGCATACTGCTGTAAGCATCGGATATACTGTTATATAATAATTTTCTGGTTATTAAAAAAAATGTGTAGGTAGAATCTATTTGAATTGATTGCATGCTCATATTAAATGTGATACTGCTTACAAAGATTTTAAATAGAGTTGCCATTATTTATAGGAACATAAATAATTAATTAATTAATTAAATTAACGTACCGTGTGCGGCCCTTAGTTCATTATGTCAAATAAAACATTTCAATAAAATAAAAATAGCAAAAATCAAATTGGTAAAAAATCAATTCCCTTATATGTGATCTATCTCATTCATTACTATAATTTTAGGGGTCGGAATTTTTATTCTTGACAATAGACATTGACATTTTATCGACTATCGATAATAGCAATAACTCTTAAATATTGAGTGTCAATATTTTATCGATAGTCGATAAATATCACATTGCATCGCAAGTGATATTATAATTTTGATATTAACTATGAAAATTCCGATCTCATAACATATCTATGTATAAGGTGTAACAGAGAGGTGTGGCCAAGATAATTATTTCATAATAGGCTTGTCGCTAAGGTAATCCAATAAATCTAGGAACAAGTCTTAAGTTGAAGCATTATGTACAAAATGGCTTGACATTCCCAGAATTGTATATTTCCAGCAGATATATTTTATAAAGTCAATTTTGTGCAAAAAAAAAAGACTGCATTTGATGGCACTTTTACATGACGTCATTCTGTTGTTATTTCGTAGAACTCAGGAACAAAAGTTCCGTTTTGACAGTTCATAAAAAGTATCTATTTTTATTATCAGAGACAGGCCATCTATTATTATCAATCACACGGAGCTAAGAGAGAATGCACAAAGTTTACTAACTATGAAACAGTCGGAACCAAGTCCAACCAACAATCCACTAAAATGTTGAATGTTTATCACACCAATCTGTTAGAATTATCAATATTATGTACAATTGACGATACGCTCATTCACGCCTCTTTAGCAGGAGAGTCTTGTTATCACTGGCTCTCTTTTAGGAAATGACAGCGCCATATGAAATTTAAGCGATACTTTATTTGAGTAGCGACATTTTATTCGTGAATTTGTGTGACATTTAATAATAACGTACATTTACTTGTGGCCTTTATGGTGCTAATATATGTATCGATACGAGCTGACCGCACTGCAGAAGACGTTTGTTTATGAGCGAGACAACAAGCGTAGTTACCTAGTGAGTGAGCGAGACAGCAATAGGTACTGGTTTGATTTGGTACTGGAGATTAGTTCTCGCTTACTCGCGTCGACGACACGTCTGCAGTTGCGGTCGACTAACGGCCATTTTTAATAACCTATCTATCCTCAATCTGCAGATAGATAGTTTCGACATAAGTACCATAGCGTAACTATCAAATCTAACTCTATAGTCTATTCGTGATAAGAATGCAGTAAAGTCATCACTGTCCGGCGGCCTAGCCACGCCCCGTAACCAATCAAATCGTTTCCAATTATCAAGCAAAGTTCACCACTGGAACTGGTCACTACCAGTTGAAAGCAAACTTTCGAACGCGAAGGTTGTGTCCTGTCCTGTGTGTGTTAACAGATTTAAATTTAAAGGCCAATGCAATATATTGGCATAGTTCAACTTTTTCTTTTCGCCAGAAATGAAACCTAGGTATATGTTAGAGGACAATACCAGGAATCTAAAGCAAAAAGAATCAGGTCTCTAAACCGTATCGGAACAAAGATGCTTGATGAAACATTGCAAATCATTAATTGGCAGGCGTTGTCAATTCTTCGATAGTAGAGGTTTACATTGACTCGTTGTGCCTCTGCCACCCCGTATGGAAAATGCGTGACGCTTTGTTATGTTATATTGTCCAGTTGCGCCATCATTAAACCCTTCTATCAAGAGATATACGAAGTATGTGCGCTGTCGCCTGCCAATTAAGTATTAGCAATGTTTTGCATTCTCACTACAACACGCGAACCTGCGCATTCGAACTTGCATATCTTGCGTGAGAAGCAAGTGTTAAACCCACTAGAACACGGAGCTCTTCCTAATCCAAGACCAACAAAGGAAAAATATTATTTTTTGTAAAATACCACACATGGAATAATGCCTGTTAAGATATTATAGCAATATACTAAATACTCTCTAACTTGGTTCCGATGAGGTTGGTAGACATAGTTCTTTTTGATATTGATTTCTCATACTGTCCTCTAACATATGGCCTAGGTTTTATTTGTGGCCACAAGAAATAAAACTACTATGCCAGCGATGTATGGCAAAAATTGCATTGCCCTTTCACTGCATTCTTATCAGGAATAGACTGTAATAATGTGAAAATCATGGATAGATAGATAGGTTATTGAAAATGGACGTAAGAGCTATACTATCTGCCAAATAACGTGGCAATGAAGGTCATTGAGCCGCTAAAAAGGGTATGTCGGCAAAACGCGTATATATTTATTAAGCGGGTCAATGAACTGTGTATTCATAATCACATATGTTTATTGCACTTCACAATAATAATGCCAGGTTAGATGGCAAAGATATAGCACCTTTAATATCTAAGGCACTAGTCGGTGATATCAATATCTTTTAAGAACCCCGAGAGAGCTAAACTAATTTATTTACTACCAACCTACATTAATGTTAAACATTGCGAAACCAACCTACAACATTGCTAAATCGAAAAGGATGTGTCGAACCGACAAACAACAGGAATTAAGGCAAGAGTTGCATAAAAGTTATGATTCCGGGACGGACCGCAGACACCGCCATAGAAAATGCTACGCGACCGCAGACCGCAGTGCCCGCCGCGCTCGGAATCAATTTCATAGAGATGCATAGAAACCAGTACCGCCTCACCTTTCGCATTAAAATGTTGGGATTCATTTGAATAATTTTATACTATGGTTTCATATTCGGTGGACGGATTCTTCGTTGATATGATAAGGTTTCAGATCTTGTCGTTTCATCTGAAATGAAATAATAAAAAAATAGTTCAGCGCGGAATTCATATCCATCGAGTCGACTTATATTTTATTTTATTTACTGCAAAACACAACAGATATACAGGGTGTAACAGAAGGGTGTAGTCATATTTTAGAGGGTTGTTAGGGACATCATTCTGAGCAACTTTAACTATGAAACCGATTTGATCAGAGCAACTTTAATTTTTACTTCTCTATACAAATCAGCTGACCGCCCGGACCAAAACATATGGAGCAATAAAAAATAAAGTTGCTCTGATCAAATTGGTTCCATAGTAAAAGTTTCTCAGAATCGTCTCCCTAACAACCCCCTAAAATATGACTACACCCTTCTGTTACACCCTGTAATACATTGCGTATCTTAGTATAAACATCTTAATTTAAAACATGTAGAATATCCTACTGGGTACTACTTATTAGTATTCTACAGTTAGTGCTTGAGGAAACATCGTAAGGAAACCTTCATCTGTCACTCAAAATGGAGTATTCAGGCTGTTTTTCTCTGGATTCCAGCACTGGATTTAAAAGATTTAAAAGATGTTTCAATCCAGTACAGTGTCCGTTGAAACATGTTTACATTGATCCAGTGTCAATCCAGTGCTGGAATCCAGTGATACCGGATCCAGCTACTGGATCAATGAAAAACAGCCTTTAGGGTGCTGCCAAGCAAAGTAGAAAATATTAAATACCTGGCTCAAAGTTGGCATTTTGAGCTCCTTGCAAATCGGAAAATGACGCTGTGTTTATGTTAGAGCATTCCAACGATCTTTTGGCTTGCGGTGAAAGGTTGAACTAACGCTTTTTGACAGGTTCGTTGCATTAGATTGCACAAAAGTGGCGCCCCCCTGTAAACGTCACTCAAACACCAAAAGATGGTTAGAAGACTGTGGCCCGGTTTCTCGTAGACATTTTTTCCTCAAAATTGCGCGACAGATTGTCAAACTCCGTTAAAATGTAGTTTGGGTTGCTGGAAGATTCAACTGACAGACTGTCAGCAGTTTGTCAAGATCTCAAATTCAAACCTCAGATCAATTAAACTCTTTGCTCCTCCTTCCTCCAAGTTTTCAACAAACTGTCAATGTCAACAACTCAACAGACCAACGTGTTTGAAGTTTGGCCTAAGGATAGAGACAAAGCTATGTGCTAGAGGGAAACAGTGACTGAATGAAAATGAGCGAATGGGCTGGGCTACCACATACAATATAAAATCAGCCGTCAACAGTATATTACTTATTTTTCCAATCATTTGCGTTCTAGAAACTCAAAGCTTGTCAACAGATTGTTTATTGTAAAAAACTGCTGAAGGATACGTCAAATTAAAATCGCTCGAGAAACCGGCCGTGTAGTTGCTTGTTCGTTCCGTCTACTGTACCTGTCGCTAGATGTCGCCACTGTCGCTCTCGCTTGAACTCGCGTCGGCTGTGTCGGGCACCGACACCAGACCCCCCTCCGGGCTGGGGGGGTAATGTCAACATAAACATTTACATACAGGCACATACATTGCTTCTGGCCCCACACTAGGATACCCTGTGTCGTGGGAACCAGAAACAGCGACATCACAAACATGTTTATTTATTTATTTTATTTTCTTTATTTAGGACATCAACAGCAAATTACAAAGTAGTACTTAACATCTAAATTAAACTTAAGTATTGCCAATAATAGATATCCCCTAATTTAACATGTGAAATTAAAGTTGCGGCGGAAAACAAAACCATCACCTAAAATATGATTATAAGTTATCATCAGATATAATAATATATATATATATATATATATATATATATATATATATATATATATATATATATATCTATATCTATATATATACATATATATATACATACAAATACATGTACTACTTATGAAATATATACCTATATAAAAAATATAAGAGTAAGAGCCTATTTATCTATTAGAATTAATCAGTCAAATTGTCATCGCTGTCTGGAGGCAACAAATTATCAACAATATTGCGTCTGAAAGTTGTTTTTGAGTGCTGAAATATATCTACAGAGTTAAAATCTTTGTTGTATGTGTTAGCTATACGAGTGAAAGGTTCGTTATTCGCATAATTAGTGCGATGACTTGGTGCATATAGAAGTGGAGTGTGGCGGGTGCGACGCCTAGGAGTTACAAAAGTAATAGCGGACAGTAGTTCTGCAGAATCAAGCCTACCACGTAGAATGTCATAGAGGAGCATCATATCCAATACGGTCCGCCTCTGTTCTAATGATAAGATGTGATGTTTTTTGCATCTTTCTTCATAAGAAGTATGAGAACTTCGTGTTTTGTAGTCAAGAAAACTCAAAAATCGTTTTTGAATACTCTCGATACGATGCCTATACACGTCATATTGAGGAGACCAGATACTGCATCCGTACTCCAGAATACTACGCACATAGGAAAAGAAAACTACTTTGATACATGAAGGGTCATGGAAGACGGAGCATGTCCGTATAACAAAACCAAGATTTTTATAGGCTTTATTGCAAATAATTTCAATGTGTTGATCTAAACGAAACTTACTGTCGAAGTAAATGCCCAAGTCGCGAATTAAAGAGACTCTTTCAATAGTTGTATTTGTAATTGTGTAATTATTAATGATTGGTTTTCTTTTACGGGTAAAGGTTATGACTTGACATTTCTGGGCATTAACTGTTATACGGTTTCTAATGTAGTATTCCTCAAGATTATACAGGTCGTTTTGTAATCTGGAGCAGTCATGTGAATTATTTATATCAAGAAAGATCTTAGTGTCATCGGCGTACATGAGAAATTTAGCATTCTTGAGACATGTATAAACATCGTACAGATATGCGTTGTAGAACAGAGGCCCGAGATGGGATCCCTGGGGAACGCCAGATGAAATTGTTACGTAATCGGATTTAAAGCCACCCATAACAACTGCTTGAGACCTATTAGCGAGATAGGATTCTACCCAGCGAAGCAAATCTCCGTGGATACCAAGGCGATGGAGTTTAGTGGATGTTATCCAAGACCTGTTTTTTTTTTCACTATCCCCAGCCCGTATTCGAACCCGGGACCTCTCGCATTGTAGACAGAGCCACAACCGCTGCGCCACCGAGGTCTTCACTTCTATAACTGTGTATAAAGCTTAACCCCTTCACTCGCAGAAGCACACCGCTCGAACGACCGAATAAAGGCTTGTGGCCTGTCAAGTGAAAAAAGATACTTTTTATGAACTGTCAAAACGGAACTTTTGTTCCTGAGTTCTATGAAATAATAACAGGTGACGTCATGTAAAAGTGCCATCAAATTTATTTTTTTTGCACAAAATTGACTTTATTAAATATATCTGCTGGAAATACAGTATGTAACAGAAAGGGGTGTACAAGCCGAAAGAGGGTTGTTAGGGACATCATTCTGAACAACCTTCACTATGGGACCGACTTGATCAGAGCAACTTTATTTTATTAACTCAGTACATTTCGGGCCTAGCGTTCAGCTGCTCTGTATGTTGGAGTGAAAAATAAAGTTGCTCTGATCAAGTCGGTCCCATAGTGAAAATTGTTTAGAATGATGTCCCTAACAACCCTCTTTCGGCTTGTACACCCCTTTCTGTTACATCCTGTATACAAATCTGAGAATGTCTGGCAATCTTGTACATAATGCTCCAACTTAAGACTTGTTCCTAGATTTATTGGATTACCTTGGCCACAAGCCTATTGCGAACTATTGTTATATAAGATTTGTCGGCGAACCAATTACGCGCTGTATAAAACATAAGCATGCAGGTTTGAATCCCAGTGCTGACTTATCTACACAACCGTCTGTCCAAAGTCCGCGGCTCACGATTTTCGGCCTACCCACATCAATCACCTGATCGTCTCCAGTTAAACAACTCGTCTCCCAGGTTGAAGGTGAGGTTAGACGCCCCGGTCTGTGTCTATGTGCGTGTCTATGTCTGTGTACCTGAAGTCCTGGTCAGCTGTTCGTCTCCAGTTGAAGAACTCGTCTCCCAGGTTGAAGGTGAGGTTAGACGCCCCGGTCTGTGTCTATGTGCGTGTCTATGTCTGTGTACCTGAAGTCCTGGTCAGCTGTTCGTCTCCAGTTGAAGAAATCGTCCCCCAGGTTGAAAGTGAGGTTAGACGCACTGGTCTGTGTCTATGTGCGTGTCCATGTCTGTGTACCTGAAGTCCTGGTCAGGTGTTCGTCTCCAGTTGAAGAACTCGTCTCCCAGGTTGAAGGTGAGGTTACTCTTCAGGAACAGACGCACCGGATTAGGGCTGTCGCCTGCGCGTGGGTTTTGTGGCATTAGCTGGGGACAAAAACAGAAATACGCTATTTTATTGCTACAGTCTATTCGTGATAAGAATGCAGTGAAATTTGAATTTATAGTAGTTTATGAAACTGTTGCATAATGAGGGGTATTAAAACACGAGTGGGTGTTTAAAACCCGAGCCGTAGGCGAGGTTTTTAATAGTATCCCACGAGAGTTTTAATACCTAGTTCCTGTGCAGTTTCATACTGTCAAAAGACATCATTAATTCATTGTACAGCGCCATCTAGTCTCCCACAGTACGAACCACTTTACTTTTGTACACACAAATTATACGACCTAAATCAATAAGTGGTTCGATTATTTGACGCTAGATGGCGCTAATAAACTATATAAATCTAGGTTTGTGATCATTCTCGCAGCATTCTCGCAATCGCTCTCAATACACATCGTCACTGGTTATCGAAATAAATAAGCTTCAGTATAGTAAATTCTATTATTTGGGGACCCACTCATTTTCACATACACTACTTTATCTACTCTCACACCTAAGTGTCTCTCCTACAAAAATCAAAGTTAAAACACAACAATATTTCCACATAAATCAGTGCTTAGACACAACAAAACGTTGTCACGTCACGTCGACTTTTTGTTGCCGCCAAAACCCAGCATATCACAGCGCATGCGCGGAGCATGGGCCACATTATAAAACCTTAGATCAATGAACCTCTTTGTTTAAATCTTCCTGCCTGCCTCCAAGTACTTATCAAACACTGAGTGGCTGTTTGGCTGTCAACTATAGCTAAAAAAAACATTCCAACAACACAGACTATCAAACACCTTGGCTGTATGGTTTCATGACCCTTGCCTTTTCCAAAAAAAGTAGAACTGTATCATTATGGAAAAAAAGTTTAATAAGAACATTAGTTTTGTTCGAGAAGTAGTGTTATTATTATTATTTTTTAATTTGATTACTGTATTGCGTTTATAAAGTACGTCATTATGAATTCGATTACAAGTTTGTAATATGAACTCACAGGACAGGACACAACCGTCGCTTTCGAAAGTTTGCCTTCAACTGGTCACTGTGAACTTGGCTTGATAATTGGAAACAATTTGATTGGTTACGAGGCGTGGCTAGGCCGCCGGACAGTGATGACTCGACTGCATTCTTATCACGAATAGCCTATAGTCAAAATATATACTCTTTAGGAAATGTAAAAACTGCAAAGGACTATGCCAAGTTTTGTATGGAGAACGTTGCCTTTTTTTCGCGTGGCCATCCACCAAAACTTGATGTTCTAGTGCAGAATAGTGTAAAAATTAAACTTAGTACGAAATGACACTCAGTCCGGACTGAGTTAGAGCAGCTCAAAGTTTGTATCTTTTGTAAAATATTATAAAATATGACACCGGCGTAAACTGAGATGCTACAGATACTTCTTTAGTTCGAGGCCATTTTCGCTTGGTGCAGCACCTTCGAAAAATTGCAAATGCCACGAGATGGCGCTAAGATATAGGATTTATTCTAAGATTAGCGCCACCTAGAAGTATGTTAACTGAAACCATGGCGTTTAAGGTACAAATCTTACTCCTCACGCCATCTCTTTGTTACGAAGGGTTACTAATTCTAATTTGTATGGGATGAGCACCCTGTGGTGTGACGAAGGGGACTGATGATGACATACCTCTTCGGAGTCGGTGTCATCATTGTAGCGGCGCGTCATACGTGTGTATGACTGAGATGACGTCACACGGTCACCTGTCAAAGAGTTACAGGATTGTGAAATGTAATAATGGTAAGAAGCATTGAAAGGGTAGTATTTTAGAAATGAATGGCCCAAAGTGAAGTGAAGGTTATTCATTAATTTATTTATTGGCCGACTGATTGATTAATAAATCAAATAAATTGATAGATGAGTTGGATGATTGATTAATTAAATAACATATTAATTGACTGTTTAATTGATTGATTAGTTAATTGACTAACTAATTGATTGATTTACTGACTGATTATTTTATTAATTGACTAACTGACAGATTTCCTGATTTATTTATTTGACTACGGGTTTGACTGATTGATTGATTGATTGATTGATTGATTGATTGATTGATTGATTGATTGATTGATTGATTAATTTACTGACTGAATGATTAATTGTTTGACTCGCTAATTGAATAACTGATTCTTCGTCTGTTCAATCGTTTGACTGGCTGCCTGCCCTGACCTGATTTATTGATTGACTGACTAAATAATTACCCGATTGTTTAATTGATTTAACTTAATTTGATCTAATTTGAATTTAATTCTGCATGACATAATTTTAATTGAATTTTATCGTTTTAAATCTATTTTTAGTACTAACAAAATATGGAACCTTTGTGAACCGAAATAAAAAATATTATTATTATTATTATAGTCTGACTAACTGATCGATCGATCGTTCGCCTGACTGACTCATCAAACGCTCGACTGACTGAATGACTGAAGACTGACTAACTGATTGATTGATTAATTGGTTGCTTGACTGACTTACTGATGATTGACTAACTTACTGACTGACTGACTGACTGAATGATTAATTGTTTGACTGACTAATTAGCAGAATAACTGATTGTTCTTCTATCCAATCGTTTGACTGACTAACTGACTGACCGCTCGTCTTCCCCGGGGCGCCTCCGCAGACTCGGGCTTCAACCTGGCACCTATCGCTCGCCTGACTGACTGACTGACTGACTGACTGAGTGACCGCTCGTCTTCCCCGGGGCGCCTCCGCAGACTCGGGCTTCAACCTGGCACCTATCGCTCGCCTGACTGACTGACCGCTCGTCTTCCCCGGCGGCCGCTGCACTTCATCCCGCGCCCGCTTCAGCGCGAGGTCTGTCTCCCACATCGGGGAGTCTGCCTCCAGGCTGTCCGCCGGCGCCTCCGCAGACTCGGGCTTCAACCTGGCACCGGGAAATATTTATCATTTTAGTATTATTATGCCGGCCTTCCACTGCGAGCGCAACGGACTCCGTACGGTGTCCGCTTAGCTCGCAATGGCGAACTGCATATAAGGGCCTCCACTGAGAAAGAGTTATTTTGTATGCAGCCCGGTCCGCTCAGCTCGCTGGCTCCGCTTCCGGTCATTTTTAGGGTTCCGTACCCGAAGGGTGCCAAACGGGACCCTATTACTGAGACTTCGCTGTCCGTCTGTCCGTCCGTCCGTCCGTCCGTCAGTCCTGTCTGTCACCAGGCTGTAACTCATGAACCGTGGTAGCTAGACAGGTGAAATTTTCACAGATGATGTATTTCTGTTGCCGCTATAACAAAAAACACTAAAAATCAAAAGAAATTTAATATTAAGGGGGGCTCCCATACAACAAACGTGATTTTTTTTGCTCATTTTTGCTCGATATTGATAATGGTAGCAGGTAGACGCTTAAAATGTTCACAATATATTGAGTATATTATTTACTTAAAAAATAAATAATTAAATTAAAATTAAATTAATATTTAGGGGGGCTCCCATACTTTCTTTTTTTTTTTTGCGGTTTTTTATAGATAATGGTACGGAACCCTTCGTGCGCGAGTCCGACTCGCACTTGGCCGGTTTTTATTCTTTTTAACCCCCGACCAGAGGCTATATATCCAACTGACTGCGCCTGCGGGGGAATACGGCTCGCCAAACGTTTGTTGTATTCAACAAACGTTCGCATACGCAACCTATGTACGATGACGGGCCGTTAAACAGTTTCGCAGACGGGGTGGCAGAGGAACAATTGTGCTCACTTTTAGCCAGTTGTTCAACACTCCATTTTGCGTGACAGGGGGCTAGCCCATCGCCGCAGCTATGGAGTAATGAACGTTTCCTCACGATGTTTTTGGCGCCGTTTCTTCGTTGAACGTCGCCACGTTGTTTTGGCGCAGTTAGTATGATATATTTTATTCATATTGTAGCCCATGGAATTCGTAAAAAGTACTGGCGCCTTGCATCAAATGAGGTAGGTATTTCAATTTTTTATGAATTAGTAGCGATGAAATGGGTAATTCTAATTACAAATCCAAGTATTCCACCTCGAAAGCCCTCCAGATCACAGTTAAAAACTTGAAAATATAGGTAATTTTTCCGTTTTTCACTTTTTATCCGAAAACCGTACATATTTGTTAAAAGATGTGTATGAATATATCAAAGAAGACAAAATTTCGCGTCGATGACATTTTTTTTAATTAAAATTGGTCCAGTAGTTTGACTTTTGTGGGTGTCCAAAATACTCCCAAAACAATCAAGATGGATTTTCAGTATCGAATCAGTATTTGTTCCATATCTTGTATTTACCAGGCCTCATTCGCATTTCGAGGTGGAAAACTTGGATTTGAAATTAGTAATTACCCATTTCATCACTATCAACTCATAAAAAAATAGAAATACCTCATTTGATGTAGGGCCAAACCACAGAAGAGATAATAGTACTCCGTACAGAACGGCCACTCCCTTCCCCGCGCGGATTCAGATACCGCACCTCACCCCGGAGTCGGGGAGCCTCTTCGGGAGACACTTTGTATAGAAGCTGAACGCACACTTTCACAACGAACGAGTTTACGCACACATTTGCACGTGTACAAATGTCATTAGGCTATGTAGTAGTAATAGGTGATTATTTTACGAGCGTTCTATGGAGTGTCCGAGGTGTGGCCAAACTACCAATTCCATCGGCTATTCCTCGAATGTTTCAGGTCAAGAAGGATAAAGGATGACAAAGTGACAGATGTATTACCTGAGGACCTGTTTCGTCGCCGCCGGCGTCACCGGCTGTATACGCAGCTTCCGTTTCCGCTTGCGTTTCTGTATACAAACATGGTATTAGCACAAAATGTGCCTCCCACTAGGGCTGCCACCTTTAAAAAAACTTAAAGTATTCACAAAATAAAAGGCCCGTTTTGACAGTTCACGCCCATGAAGTTTTAACCCCTAACGCGTAGGTAATAGAAGCGATTTTCTTAGGTGCAACTTGTACGCTCTGCTTGTACGCAACAGTTGGCTTTTATTACCTACGCATTAGGGGTTAAAACTTCATGGGCGTGAACTATCAAAACGGGCCTTTTATTTTGTGAAGACTGTAGACCCGGAGACTGTTGACAAGAACTCACGGTGCGGTGGGTGTCCGCCGCCCGCCCGACTAAATCACATGACTATGGCTAGCATTTCGAATAAGTATTTCTGACTTTCTATAAGAATGCTTTGTGCACCTGAACTAAATCGAAAAGTTGAGTCAAAATAATTAAATTCCTGTGCCCCCTTTGGTATAAAAGAAGTCACAAAATCATATGGCTATGGCTAGGCTATGGTGGGAGTCCCACTCCGCGTGGGATAGGTAGAGGCTGGTTGCCTGATTAGACGTTGGGGCGCGTCCATTAATTACGTGAGGTGTTTTTGGCGATTTTCTGACCAACTGGTGAGATTTCGTGAGATTTTACTCAACCCCCATCCCCCAATCTCACGTGATATTTTGAAAAATGTGTGTTTCTATTGTAAAGGCGTTGGACTTATTCTAAAAAAAAAGAATTTTCAAAATTTTACTTTAAATCTTGCAAAAAAAATATACGTGATATTCCGGGACCCCCCTTCTCCCTAAAGTGAGATAAGATGAGATTCGGCTCGACCCCCTTCCCCACCCCCCCTGAACGCCTCGCGTAATTAATGGACGCCCCCTTGCAGTTGGCTACAGACTAGCAGCTTAAACCCTTGTCAGAGGAAATGGCGGCATCGGCCATTAACAATTTAAATGTGATTGTCTAAGACAACCCTTAACTTGTTCCAAACTTTTGACATTCACTTTTGACATTTGAGTTTAATCGCCGTTTAGGTACAACACGGCCAGGTTACGTTGTCAAACACGCCAAGGCTGTTTGCCTGTCAGACAGTTTCCCACTCAACACGGCTGCACTGTATTTACATTGCAACACCCACGGTAGCGTAAGGACAAAAGAGTCCTTGGAACAATATTGACATTAAAATTATAAAAAAAAAAATTGACATTAAAATTATTTTGACAGTGGGTACCAAGACGTCAATGAATGTCTAATTTTTGACGTTGGTACCCATTGTCAAACTAATTTTAATGTTTTTTTTTAAATATAATTTTGGAGAATGACAATGGCTCGAGTTTGGGGGTTAAACTCCACTTAGCGGTTGTCAAAAGTCTGGTGCAGGTCGCACAGCGCACTTATTCTGTTATAAACTGCCCACAGAGCGATTAAGATGACAATCCCCACCGTACCCTCTCACCCACCGAAAACCGCGTCGCAATCGGTTCACTACATCTCCCGTTATACAGCAACAAACATTCCGACGGGCACACACACGCACATACCTTCAGGTTGGCGGCGGGCAGCGCGCGCGCCGAGGCGACGTCGAGCGGCACGAAGTCCTCGATGATGATGCGCTTGTGCGGCGCCGCGGGGGGCGAGCGCGGGTGCGCCGGCGGCGGCGGGGGGGGCTGCGGGGGGCGTCACAACACGAATAAAAACATGTAGCCCGATAAGCCATGAAAATAATGCCCATGAATATACATAAACTAAAATAGTACATTATGAAACAAGGGAGCAAAGTTGGTCATCACACGAGGTTGGTTTACCAACTCAAGCCGCAGGCGAGAGCAGTAAAGAACCGAGTATGTTATTACCAATTGCTCACGAGTTTCATGCGACGTTTTTCAACACACTTGAGAGGAAAAATCAATAATTATCTTCATTGGTAGGTACTCGACATTTTCACAATAAAAACAATGAATGAAGTTTTATTTGTTGAAAACTGAAAATGGCACACTTTTTTTTTGTTTTTGCTCGTTTACTCTGACTGCCAGAGGCAAAGCAAAAGCCAAACAACCAGCCAAATATTTCATAGTAAACGAAATACATCTCTATTTTCTTCTTGCTTGTAATTTAATGAACCGTCTAAAGAAGCACTATCTTTCATTGTCAATTTAGATATATACTGGTATGTATTAGTGTATTCATACGATATTTATTGTTAAGCTGTATTTATGTAACTGTGTATGTAGTCTATTCCTTAGCAATAGGTTCTTATATGTACCTATGTGTAATAATAATATCTATGTATTATAGGTACCTACTAGAATAGTTTTATTGTACGCGCAATTCTTCCCCTTACCTATCATCTCCGTCTCCTACCCAACATGGTTTGCTGGAAGAAATCTCTTATTAGAGATAAGCTCGCCTTTGTACATTTTTTTTCTATGTTAAGCTATTTTTACTGTCATGTGAGTACAATAAAGAAATTACGAAATTACGAAATAAATGTTCAGTCATCTTATTTTGACAATAACATGTTTAATTAACAATTAAAGTCAATTAAAGTAGGTACCTAATATTCTTCCAGCATAAAAACTCTTTGAATTAGAATTAGAATTACGTTTATTGCTTCCATAAATTCACATTTGCTCTTAAATCAAGATACAATTCATGGACCCTGTCCATAGGGCCCTGCAACAGTAGAGAGGTATAATACTAACTACATACTACTACTACTTTGCTGTCATTACTTGTCCAAAAACTATATCCATTACCACACTCTAGCGCGGTAATATTATTACCAGGGATCGGATCGAAGGTGTGAATTTACCTAAAGTTTGTAGTCGGACATGACAAGGAGCAGTTACAACCACTTGAGTTGAGTTGAAAAAATGACTGCACCTTTCAATTACAATCTGTATGAATGTTTTATTTACCTCGCTTGAATGATGTAAAGTACAATACTCAGTCATTTTTACGAAAAATTGAAAAATAAAAAAGTTATGATTTTTTTGGGAATCAGCAGTTTGAAAATGTTTATAGTTCGGTGTTTCAAATGTAAGGAACATGTTAAACCAATAAAAACAATAATTAACTGGTTAGACAAAAACCCGAAATTTAACAGGTTAAATTCAAACCGGTTCAACTCAAGTGGTTGTAACTGCTCCTTGTTATGTCCGACTACAAACTTTAGGTAAATTCACACCTTCGATCCGATCCCTGATTATTACCGACCGCGTGTATAATAGGCAGCATTATGATTCTAAAACCAACGTCATAAGGGTCACTCTACGAGCAGGTGTGTTGTAAATAAACATATACATACAGGCACATACATTGCTTCTGGCCCCACACTAGAATACCCTGTGACGTGGGAACCAGAAACAGCGACATCACAAACATGTAAACATCCAAGACAGGATTATTTCTTGTTTTCTTCATCCCCAGCCGGGAATGGAACCCGGGACCTCTCGCATGGCAGGCAGAGCCATAACTGTTGCACCACAGAGGTCGTCCATCAGTTTCATCAAACATTTATCCCAAAATGTCCATACATTTACCCCCTTTTAATAAAGATATACTTCGGGACGAAAGTTAATCCGGAAGTAACTGGGGAATAAAGCTGGACAGATTATTACTATTATTACTATTATTATACTATTATGTATGACTTCAAGTTAATAAGTCTTAAAAAATAATTCATGCCCACACAAAATGTTAAATGTTGTTGTTTGATTGTCAAACAAGGTCCTGCACTTATTTGGCTACCTTGTACAATAGCAAATTGACGTTACCTGCACTGTAGAAAGTTCAGTGTCCTGCCACTGAAGCGGTGCGGGCGGGATGTCCTGATGCGGCTGTGAAAACAGAATCTAATCTTAAAATACCTATTGACGCCCTGAAATCTTATTAATCTAATAAGTGCCACGGTTTTCAATGGATGTTATAATCACCTAACAATTGTCACGCTATTTATCGAAATCATTGTCGGTCACGTTGTTCGTTTAAGGGTGTCAGTGTGTATTGAAAACATTGTCACGTATTTTTTTGGGCGCTGCGTCTTATTTGTCGTCCTCCATGGTTTGTTGTCGAGTGTCACGCTGCTTATTCAGGACTGTCACGTCATTTATTAAAGTGTTACGCGGTTCATTAAGTGTGCTATTTTTCTGTTCAGTGCTGACCTTTTGTGGCAGTGCATCTCCCATCGTTTGTTGTCGAGTGTCACGCTGTTTATTCAGGACTGTCACGTCGTTTGATAAAGTGTCACGCGGTTCATTAAGCGTGTTATTTACCTGCTCAGTGCTGACCTTCTGTGGCGGTGCGTTCTCCATCGTTTGTTGAAGAGTGTCACGCTGTTTATTCAGGACTGTCACGTCGTTCATTAAAGTGTCACGCGGTTCATCAAGTGTGTTATTTACCTGCTCAGTGCTGACCTCCCGTGGCGGTGCGTCCTCCACACTCAGTTTCTCCAGTATGCGCGAGTGAGAGCGCGTTCTTGACAGGTCAGTCACTTTGTTCTTCTCGAATATTCGGCCGTTGTTGATCACCTGAATAGAAGGGAGATACGTTAACTGACAGATTTTATATATTATTTTATGATATATATTTTATTTTAATTATCAGATTTCAGTCATTGGCAGGTTATGCTGTAGTGTTGCCGAACTATCGATAGTTTTACTATCGATAGTAAAACGCCAAAATCATCTATACAATCGATAGGCCTATCGATAGTATCGATACTATCGATAGTATCGATAGTATCGATAGCTCTTTTTTAGCAATACTATTGATAAACAACAATACTATCGATAGTATCGATACTATCGATAGTATTGATGGTGGCAAAATAATAAACTATCGATAGTATCGATACTATCGATACTATTGCTCATCAATATTGCATAAACTATCGATACTATCGATGGTATCGATACTATCGATAGTTTTGTACCATCGATAGTAATCTTTATTTCAATAGTATTGAATACAGTAAGCAGGCATAGTGAGGGGTTCTAATTTGGTATCCAAACAAAGTTTTTTATGCGTAACACGTGAAGTTTGTTTGTTTGTTGTGTGTTAACTAAACTAGCGAGCGACATTTATTGTGTGGTAGCAAAATGGGTAAGTTTTTGCAACCAATACTATTGAAATAAAGGTCACTATCGATCGTCCAAAACTATCGATAGTATCGATACTATCGATAGTATCGATAGTTTATGCAATATTGGCGAGTAATACTATCGATAGTATCGATACTATCGATTGTTTATTATTGTGCAACGAGCAATACTATCGATAGTATCGATACTATCGATAGTTTATTATTTTTCAACGATCGATACTATCGATACTATCGATAGTATTGTTGCTCATCAATAGTATTGCTAAAAAAGAGCTATCGATACTATCGATAGTATCGATACTATCGATAGACTATCGATACTATCGTTGTGACGTCAACAATCGATAGTCTATCGATAGGCTATCGATAGGGCACTATCGAGCGGCAACACTATTATGCTGTCCTAATTGTAATCAAAAGCGGTTATTTTTGTCAGCTACAGTTTTCGAAAGCTGCTATTCCTGTCAACTCTAGATTTACGTTATTACAGATCTACTTTTTTAACAACTCTATTAGACAGATGCAGTCTTTTGACAGCTCTAGTTTATGACAGCCTTAGCTTGAAGACAATTTTCGTTTTTCATAGGTTGGTTAAATCAGTTTCGTCCAATCACGTCCCGCTACTTGGAATAATGGAAGCACGTGATTGGCTGAGGCTGGTTTAACCAACCTGTTAACTTAATCAGCCTCCAGGAAACCGGGCATGAATATTTTCTTTGCCAAATCTAGGTTTTTGTTAGTTTCTGTTTATTGACAAACGTGAGACCTTGATGTGGTTCTCGTTGAGTATGCTGACCAGGTCCCGCACGAACGTGTTGTTCGGATACAGTCGCCGATGCTTGCAGTGAACATCCATCTGCATAATACAAGTATTGTTAAATATAACCTCAACAAATTGCTTACATCTAAAGCCATAAATAAATATCTCCTCGACACTACTACTGCTTTTATACAAAATAGTATTAAGTACTAATAGTAGTAAGTACAATAGCGCCTGACTCTTTTGGATAGCAAAATGACGAGATGAAGATATTCTCAGCTTTCACCACTGACTGCCTAAATCACAGTTTTTATTGACTGATTTATCGGCAAGCTAGTATATTAGTCATTAGTATTAAAATGTGTATGCCGTTGCGCGGAACATAGAGATACCCACTTTAAATGTATTCCTAAGACCTTTTTTTAGGGTTCCGTACCCGAAGGGTGCCAAACGGGACCCTATTACTGAGACTTCGCTGTCCGTCTGTCCGTCCGTCCGTCCGTCCGTCCGTCGTCCGTCCGTCTGTCACCGGGTCCGCCTGCACGAACCGTAATAGCTAGAAAGCTGAAATTTTCACAGAATGTGTATATCTGTTGCCGCACCAACCACAAATACTGAAATACGAGAGATATTACAAATTGAAAGTGGTCTCGGTACAAGATACGTCTTCACAACACGCTTGAAAAGTTTATACCAAGGCCATTTTGTTTTGGTAGGTAAGCCTTCTTTTAATGAAACTAAATTTAAATGATATGGCAATGTCGTCCCCGGACTTTTACAAAGACTTTAAATATTAATTGATGAATTACGACGTCTCTATTTATTATGTAGAACTTTTAGAAAATAATTATAAAATTAATAGTTTTTAATTACTTTTGTTTTCATATAAATCTCAGAGCACAGAAATTAATTTTTTCCTTTTGGCCACTTCAAGTTTGGCTGCCAGTGATGTTTTAATTAAATACTCTTTGGTGCGTTGAAATGATGTTATGCAGTCTGCATGACATTGACATAATGAGTGAGTGAACCTCATTGTACGGAAATTGTAGATGGGTGTCTCACGTTTTCCAGTAGGAGTAGGTTGTAGACAGTGCTGCTTACGGCGGCGTTTAGTAGGTACTAAAGGCCCTAAAAGCGCGGCAAGCTTTGAATCAATTCAAATGTTATTTTTCAACTAGCTACAAAGTTATTCTGACATAAGATGATAATTTGAACAAAACTTTTTGGGTATTTCATGAAAAATACAGTTACAGATCACACATATACAGGGTGGAACAAACGAATGGGCCCTGGAGGGAAAGTACCTTAAAATCTCAAGATATCCGTCCGTCCGTCTGTCTGTCACCAGGCCGTATCTCATGAACCGTGGTAGCTAGACAGTTGATATTTTCACAGATGACGTATTTCTGTTCCCGCTATAACAACAAATACTAAAAACAAAATAAATTTAATATAAAGGGGGCTCCCATACAATTAACGTGTTTTTTTGCGGTTTTTTTAACCGACTTCCCAAAGGAGGAGGTTTACAATTCGTCCGGATGTTTGTTTTTTTTTTATTTATTTTTTTATGTATGTGCCTCGATAGCGCCTAAACGGATGGACCGATTTGGAAAATTAGACCGATTAGACCTATAGTGATTTTTGTGTTTTTCATAATAACTCGTGCAAATGCACATGGTAAGCATAATATTGTGATGCGGAACTGCTGATGAAGACCACATATGGCCACCAGATCTGCTCAATACTAGGTACAAATACAATGCGTGGCTGACGGGCAGGCAACGCATAGCCTAAACCGATGGACCTAGAGCCATGAAACTTTGTACAGGGGTTCCTTAGTAGCGTGGGGTAGCACTGATATGGGATTTGACAAAATTAATTCCCCTGGGGGGGGGGGGGGATAAGGGGTTACAGTTTGTATTAAACTCAATCTAATCAAATAGGGTTTGTGGAAGTCGGTTTTTTCTAAAGTTTACTTTTTGTTCCAATTATATAGATAATGGTACGGAACCCTTCGTGCGCGAGTCCGACTCGCACTTGGCCGGTTATTGACTCATTATTTCATTTTTAGGGTTCCGTACCCGAAGGGTGCCAAACGGGACCCTATTACTGAGACTTCGCTGTCTCTCCGTCCGTCCGTCCGTCTGTCTGTCACCAGGCTGTATCTCATGAACCGTGGTAGCTAGACAGTTGAAATTTTCACAGATGATGTATTTCTGTTGCCGCTATAACAACAAATACTAAAAATCAAAAGAAATTTAACATTAAAGGGGGCTCCCATACAACAAACGTGATTTTTTTGCTCGATATTGATAATGGTAGCAGGTAGACGCTTAAAATGTTCACAATATATTGAGTTGATTATTTACTTAAAAAATAAATAATTAAATTAATATTTAGGGGGGGCTCCCATACAATATGTTTTTTTTTTGCGGTTTTTATAGATAATGGTACGGAACCCTTCGTGCGCGAGTCCGACTCGCACTTGGCCGGTTATTTACCTATGTTTAACAAATAAACAACTATTCTATTCTATTAAATTCTATACCTCCAAGTGTTCGTCTGTGTTGTTCATCAGGGTACGCACTATCTTCAGAATGAACTTGTTCTTCAATTTTGCGGTCTTTTTCTTCTTGCTGCGCTTTTTCTTCTGCGGAGCGGAGGTTAGGTTGTAATAAGAATAGTACATTATGCAACTAGTGAATAAAGGACGGATTTAACGCGAGGGCCATAGAAGAATCGCGAGCATGTGAATTATTATAGCGTCTGAATCACGACCGTCGTAGAGAGTGATTCAAGATGATTGAATCGCGAGCGTAGCGAGTGATTCAAGTGTTATAATTCTGAGCGACGACGCGAGTGATTTATGGCCCTTGCTATGACGAAGAGTAAAAACTTTTATTCTAATGTTATACTTCTTGTCGACAATCATTTAAAACAAAACATTTACATACAGGCACATACATTGCTTCTGGCCCTACACTAGGATACCCTGTGTCGTGGGCACCAGAAACAGCGCCATCACAAACATGTTAACATCCAAGACCTGGGGTTCTTTTTGTCCCTAGCAGGGATTCGAACCCGTGACCTCTGGCATGGTAGGCAGATGCGCAACTGCTGCGCCACAGAGGTCGTTAATTATGATCAACTAACCTCCACCACTAAAAACCATGAGTAAAAACTTTTATTCTAACATTATACTCCTTGTGGAAAACCATAATCAACCAATCTCTACCACCGCGCACCGATCAAAATTCGACCAAGCAAATCTCGACAAGTTATTTGCACAAGGAGTTTGTATGACGAGATTCCTTCGCGCACGCCCCGCCCCCATCGCGCCCCCCGCGCCCCCGGCCGCCCGAGTCGTCGTCCCGGTGGTTGTTGTTTTTGCACTGTTTACGTGTTCTAAATTCAAATTCAAACCAGTGAGCAAAAGAGCTCTTTGTCTTTGTCTTGCGTGAGTAAAAGTATCTTTTTAGGGGGTGAGTGATTTATGGCCGATCCCAATAACCTATCTCTATCCGTGATCTGCAGATTACGCATTACATTTGACAGTTGCGCTATGGGATTTATGTCAAAATTGACACTAGCAATCTCAAATCTGCAGATTATGGATTGAAGTTAACGTCCATTTGCAATAAGCTATCCATCGATGGATTTCACTTTAATAGAGCTAGATTTGACAGTTTTGCTATGTCTAATTTGACTCTATCTATCTACAGATGGTTATTGAAACGGTGATGTAGGTATCTGAATTCTGAACGGTGTCGGATATACAGGGTGACATTTAATTAGCTGACCATATTTCGGGGAATGGTAGTACCCATCATTGTGAACAACTTTCCCTATGAAACATATGGTCGCAATTTTTGGGTCTCCCATAGTAACTTGAAATCAGCTGATCGGGGCAATGTACCGGGGGACGAAAAATGTTTTTCATTTGCGACCATATGTTTCATAGGGAAAGTTGTTCACAATGATGGGTACTATCATTCCTCAAAATATGGTCGGCTAATTTAATTTCACCCTGTAAATCTTCATCATTATTACTTGTTTGATATTTAAACTATTATAAAAGATGTTTTTAGGGTTCCGTACCCGAAGGGTGCCAAACGGGACCCTATTACTGAGACTTCGCTGTCCGTCCGTCCGTCCGTCCGTCCGTCCGTCCGTCCGTCCGTCTGTCACCGGGTCCGCCTGCACGAACCGTAATAGCTAGAAAGCTGAAATTTTCACAGAATGTGTATATCTGTTGCCGCACCAACCACAAATACTGAAATACGAGAGATATTACAAATTGAAAGTGGTCTCGGTACAAGATACGTCTTCACAACACGCTTGAAAAGTTTATACCAAGGCCATTTTGTTTTGGTAGGTAAGCCTTCTTTTAATGAAACTAAATTTAAATGATATGGCAATGTCGTCCCCGGACTTCTACAAAGACTTTAAATATTAATTGATGAATTACGACGTCTCTATTTAGTCTGTAGAACTTTCAGAAAATAATTATAAAATTAATAGTTTTTAATTACTTTTGTTTTCATACAAATCTCAGAGCTCAGAAATTATTTTTTTCCTTTTGGCCACTTCAAGTTTGGCTGCCAGTGATGTTTTAATTAAATACTCTTTGGTGCGTTGAAATGATGTTTTGCAGTCTGCATGACATTGACATAATGAGTGAGTGAACCTCATTGTACGGAAATTGTAGATGGGTGTCTCACGTTTTCCAGTAGGAGTAGGTTGTAGACAGTGCTGCTTACGGCGGCGTTTAGTAGGTACTAAAGGCCCTAAAAGCGCGGCAAGCTTTGAATCAATTCAAATGTTATTTTTCAACTAGCTACAAAGTTATTCTGACATAAGATGATAATTTGAACAAAACTTTTTGGGTATTTCATGAAAAATACAGTTACAGATCACACATATACAGGGTGGAAAAAACGAATGGGCCCTGGAGGGAAAGTACCTTAAAATCTCAAGATATCCGTCCGTCCGTCTGTCTGTCACCAGGCCGTATCTCATGAACCGTGGTAGCTAGACAGTTGATATTTTCACAGATGACGTATTTCTGTTCCCGCTATAACAACAAATACTAAAAACAAAATAAATTTAATATAAAGGGGGCTCCCATACAATTAACGTGTTTTTTTGCGGTTTTTTTAACCGACTTCCCAAAGGAGGAGGTTTACAATTCGTCCGGATGTTTGTTTTTTTTTATTTATTTTTTATGTATGTGCCTCGATAGCGCCTAAACGGATGGACCGATTTGGAAAATTAGACCGATTAGACCTATAGTGATTTTTGTGTTTTTCATAATAACTCGTGCAAATGCACATGGTAAGCATAATATTGTGATGCGGAACTGCTGATGAAGACCACATATGGCCACCAGATCTGCTCAATACTAGGTACAAATACAATGCGTGGCTGACGGGCAGGCAACGCATAGCCTAAACCGATGGACCTAGAGCCATGAAACTTTGTACAGGGGTTCCTTAGTAGCGTGGGGTAGCACTGATATGGGATTTGACAAAATTAATTCCCCTGGGGGGGGGGGGATAAGGGGTTACAGTTTGTATTAAACTCAATCTAATCAAATAGGGTTTGTGGAAGTCGGTTTTTTCTAAAGTTTACTTTTTGTTTCAATTATATAGATAATGGTACGGAACCCTTCGTGCGCGAGTCTGACTCGCACTTGGCCGGTTTTTATTTACTAAATTAGGAAACTGTAGGTCTATGTTTTATTAAGAGTTTATGTATTGTATACAAATATGTAAGACTGTTTGTTTCTGAATAAATAAAATAAAATAAAAATAAAAATAAATCGCTAAAGAGGTTGAAGTAAAGCCACGGTACTATGTTAGCCATGTCTAAATCTAGCACGAATTTCAATATTTTTATGGAAAATAATTGAAACAAAAAGTAAACTTTAGAAAAAACCGACTTCTACAAACCCTATTTGATTAGATTGAGTTTAATACAAACCAACCCCTTATCCCCCCCCCCCCTTGGGGAATTAATTTTGTCAAATCCCATATCAGTGCTACCCCACGCTACTACGGAACGGAGATATTGCGTATAAAAAAGTTCATCCCCAATTTTCCACCCTTGGGGGTTGTTTTTTTTATTATTAAATTTAAATGGGACCACCCTTGAGGTATTACCTATACGCCGAAAAAAGATTTGTTCAAATCGGTTCATAATTGGCGGAGTTATCGCGTAACAAACATAGAAAAAAAACATACGGGTCGAATTTAGAACCTCCTCCTTTTTAACCGACTTCCCAAAGGAGGAGGTTTACAATTCGTCCGTATGTTTGTTTTTTTTTTTTTTTATGTCTACACCCCGATAGCGCCTAAACGGATGGACCGATTTGGAAAATTATTTTTTTGTTTGAAAGGGTTTACCTTCCCATTGGTCCCATTGACACCAGGTCAGGATCTGATGATGGGATCCTGGAGAAATCGAGGGAACTCTTCAAATATTATAGGCAGACCTATAGTGATTTTTGTGTTTTTCATAATAACTCGTGCAAATGCACATGGTAAGCATAATATTGTGATGCGGAACTGCTGATGAAGACCACATATGGCCACCAGATCTGCTCAATACTAGGTACAAATACAATGCGTGGCTGACGGGCAGGCAACGCATAGCCTAAACCGGTGGACCTAGAGCCGTGAAACTTTGGACAGGGGTTCCTTAGTAGCGTGGGGTAGCACTGATATGGGATTTGACAAAATCAATTCCCCAAGGGGGGGGGGGGGATAAGGGGTTACAGTTTGTATTAAACTCGATCTAATTAAATAGGGTTTGTGGAAGTCGGTTTTTTCTAAAGTTTACTTTTTGTTTCAATTATTTTGAAGTCGGTTGATAAGCATTTATGTTAGGTACCTTTATTCTCAGTTTCCGTCTCGCAGTTTTATTATTATTACTATCGATGGTAGTGTTCTTTGCGTGGGAGCTATCCGTCTCTTCGAAGTACACTTTATTCATGTCCCCCTCGGAGAGGAGAGAGCGGGACAGGCGGCTGCAACATAATATAACATTTACATACAGGCACATACATTGTTTCTCCCGAAACTAAGCTCAGACAATTCAGCTTACCGCAGTCCGGTAATATTTTGGATCCTCTGAAATTGTTCATTTGACATCACATCATCTGCAACAAACAACATCTTAGAGTGTAATCTAATAAAACAGGAAACTTGACAGATGTCAATCTTAGCCTGTTAGTGAGGGGATATTGCTCATAAAAATCGATTAATCAAAAGAATCGATACACCCTTTAAACATTTGTGAATCGGGAATAATTTTACAAGATTTGCAATTAATTATATAATTTCGACAAAATGAACGATATATATGCCTAATGATGACTATGAAAACTCTTCTGTTAGTTCAACTGAATAAACAATTTCGATTCTTTCCGATTGTTTTGGTAACATCCCTAGTGTTTAAAAAGTGGTTTATTAAGCTTTAGGTTAGCTGTCAAATTTTAGGTTGCCTGTTATATTGGATAGGGTATAATAGTACAAAACACCAGTCTTGGCTCATACTAAAGTGGTCACGCAGGGGGGGGGGGGGGGGGGGGGTCAAAAACAGCAAAAAATATGGTCACATAGTATGGGTACATTCCCTAAGTATACTTACTGTTGATAAGTATACTTACTGTTTATTGACCCGGAGTCTGTGTAGTCTATGGACCAGACTTGACTCGGAGCTTGGGTGCATGGCGTGACGCTGAATACAAGAAAACAGTTGGTCAGACTAAAAATTTCTATTTGTTATGCTTTATTGCACAATATAATGGTGATCTATATTTTTTATTTATTATTATTCACATACATTGCTTCTGGCCCCACACTAGGATACCCTGTGTCGTAGGAACCAGAAACAGCAACAAACATGTAAACATCCAAGACCTGGGGTTTTTTTTGTCCCCAGCCGGGATTCGAACCCGGGACCTCTCGCATAGTAGGCAGATGCACAACCGCTACGCCACAGAGGTCGTCAAAATTCTACATTTACACTAATGTCTATAGAACAATAATATAATTTGAGCCCAACCAAGATTCATCAATCAACAGCTGAGTTTTCAATCTACTGATAACGTGTCTGTTTATTTAAGGAATTTGACACTTCACAGGTCTAAATATTCATCTGGGCGAAAAAGCGCCCCTAAAGCCGGATTTACGTTTGTCTGACGTGCAGTGTTGTGAGTTGTGGGCTGTGGCGCATCAGAACGGTATCGGTCTCATTCTTTTAGTATGGTGAGATTTATATTTATGTGTCGCGATGTGTTGTAAGGCTTCTGGTTCTGATGCATCGCGTGCAAATTAAAATCCGGCTATATACTCTGGCCACTGAGAGAATGCGATGACACATGTTACGTCTATGTCCCTGTCTATCCCGCGCTAGAAGTATAAAACACAACTGTACGAGACCCCCTGGGAGGGACTTAACCAGAAAGAACTAAGGATCTTCACGGACGGTTCTAAAACAGACTCAGGTACAGGCGCTGGGGCATTCTCGGAGGACCTGAACATGAGGAGATCAACGTCACTGGGAGCCCACAACACCGTCTCCAAGCCGAGTGTATGGGCATAATAATGGCCACTACAGGAATTGCTGAAAGGAAGGTAAAGGACTTTCCCATCCGAATACTATCCGACAGCAAGTCAGTTCTGCAAGCCCTAGACAGCAACACCATCACCGCGAGTGTCACCGCTTATTTACGAGTGTCACCGAGCCCTGTCAGAGGTTTGTAAACACAACACCGCTACCCTACAGTGGATAAAAGGACACAGCGGCTCGCGCGGCAGCGACGCAGCCGACGCACTGGCAAGGTTGGGTTCTGAGCAGAAGGTAGAGGGACCAGAACCCATCATACCACTGCCATTCAGCTGGTTAAGGAAAACCCTGCGACAGCATACAAAGGTAACACACCAACTGTACTGGTCAAACCTGGATACCTGCAGATAGTCCAGACAAGCCCTCCCGATGATCAGACCCGGATTGCCGCGTAAGCTTCTTAAGCTAAAGAGGTCGCAGCTCCGCTTGGTAACCGGAGCGATTACTGGACATGCTCTCCTAAACACTTATTTACCCTAGGTATTACAGACAGTCCCCTGTGCAGAGCCTGCATGGAGATGGACGAGACAGCCACCCACGTCCTACTGGAATGTTCTGGTGTGGCCACCTACCGGGCAACACACCTCGGATCACCGGGGTCGCTCCAGGAAGTAGTCGGCAAGCAACGTCAAGGGTCTGCTAGACTTCCTACAGGAGCTGGGTTGGCAGGAGTAGTGCCCCCAACCCCCATCACGCAAAATAGGCGCAAATTACAGTCGTCGAGTTGCGGAAACCAAGCCCGCGATAACTATAACTATCCCGCGCTACTTTTCACTCTATCTCACTCCCACAAAGGGGATTGCATCCCAAACTGACATGTGTCAGGATCGCATTCTCTCAGCGGCCAGACTATAGTCGTTTTAACGATATAATCAACAGCTCTCAGAATATATCAATAGCATTTATCTACTCTCATGTCATAAAGTTCGAATTACAAACTTGTAATCGAATTCATAATGACATACTTTATAAACGCAATACAATTATTTAATTAAAAAAAAAACAATAATAACAATATTTCTCGAACAAAACTAATGTTATTATTAAACTTTTTTTCCGTAACAATACAGTTCTACTTTTTTTGGGAAAGGCAAGGGTCATGAAACCATACAGCCAAGGTGATTGATAGTCTGTATCGTTGGAAAGTTTTTTTAAGCTATAGTTGACAGCCAAACAGCTACTCATGCCCGGTTTCCTGAGCGCTGATTAAAGTTAACAGGTTGGTTAAATCAGCTTCAGCCAATCACGAACCGCTATTATTCAAAATGACGGAACATGATTGGCCGAAACTGATTTAACCAACCTGTTAACTTTAATCAGCGCCCAGGAAACTGGGTGTCAGTGTTTGATAAGTACTTGGAGGCAGGCAGGAAGATTTAAACAAAGAGGTTCATTGATCTGAGGTTTGATGATGTGGCCCATGGTCCGCGCGTGCGCTGTGATATGCTGGGTCTTGGCGGTAACAAAAAGTCAACGTGACGTGACAACGTTTTGTTGTGTCTTAGCACTGATTTATGTGGAAATATTGTTGTGTTTTTGTAGGAGAGATAAAGTAGTGTATGAAACTGCACATAACTACATAGGTATTAAAACTCTCGTGGGATACTATCAAAAACCTCGCCAACGGCACGGTTTTTATACACCCACTCGTGTTTTAATACCCCTCATTATGCAACAGTTTCATAAACTACTATTTTTTAACAGCGACGTTGTCTACAAGTTAAAGCAAGATCCCATTGTTAGTTGAATCGCATAGATAGGTAGTAAGTGACATACTGAACGTCACTATTCGATACCGGGCCGGCGTCGAGACATTGCCGCGTCAGTAGATGTTCGATACTGCCATCTGTATTGTACGTCCATTTCTGTAACATATTCATATTATTTATTGCGCAGAAACATAAAAAAAAATACATAATTCAGTGACTTATTATAACTTTACACAGGGACTCATTGCAACATTACACAGTGACTTATTGTAACATTCGTTACACAGCGAACATTACAGTGACTTATTGTATCATTCATTACACAGTGACTCATTGTAACATTACACAGTGACTTATTGTAACATTCATTACACAGTGACTCATTGTAACATTACACAGTGACTTATTGTAACATTCATTACTCAGTGACTCATTGTAACATTACACAGTGACTTATTGTAACATTCGTTACACAGCGACTCATTGTAACATTACACGGTGACTTATTGCAACAATACACAGTGACTCATTGTTATAAAACACAGGTCATTGTATCTGCTTACCTGTCTAATGTGTGGTGTGTTGGCACACGGTGCCATTATGACCTTCTGTGACTCCTTTTCCCTGAAAAAAATTAACACACACACAGACGTCCATTTACACCATATCATAATGGCGGTATGGTGAAAAATGAAGTTGCTCTGATCAAATCGATTTCATAATGAAAGTTGCTACAGTTTCTCATTTTGCGTTAATTCATTTACACCTTGTATACCGGGTGTAACAGAAAGGGGTGTACAAGCCGAAAGAGGGCTGTCAGGGATATCATTCTGAACAACTTTCACTATGGGACCAACTTGATCAGAGTAACTTTATTTTTATTAACTCAGTACATTTTGGGCCTAGCGCTCAGCAGATCTGTGTGGTGGAGTGAAAAATAAAGTTCCTCTGATCAAATTGGTCCCATAATCAAAGTTGCTCAGAATGTCCCTAATGTCCCTTGTATATGTCGGCGGCCGATCGTAGAATCGGGCACATCATGATGTGCCGTCATGTGCCCAAGTTCATGATATGCCCGAGCAATACTGGGCCCATCATGAGGTGGCAACATGTCTTTTTTGAAGCATTTTTATTCAGCACTACGTGATGTTTTTTGTGTTATACATGTCAAACGAACACGAAGACTATTCGGGGGCTTCGCTGCGCTCACCCCCTTATAGTCTTCACCTGAGCTACCGCAGTGTTTGCCTTAAGAGATTTTATCGTTTCATGATATTTTAACGTTTGGGCATATCATGAAATGGCGGGGCACATGACGGCACATCATGATGTGCCCGATTCTACGATCGGCCGCCGACATATATAGCTCCCCGTGGCGTAGTAGAGAAGAGGCCTATACCCAGCAGTGGGTAGGTGTGGGCTGATGGATGATGATGATATAGCTCCCCCCCCCACTGACCTGCTGAACTGCACCTCGGCGCATCTCTCCTCGTCCCGCAGCTCCCCCTGCGTCGTGAGCGAGAAGTACTGCGTGGCCTGCAGCGAGGAGTGACAGAGGTAGACGCCGAGCGGTTCGCGCGCCTGGCGCTGCAGCGTGTCGAGGCAGAAGCCGGTCGGCTTGTTCTGGAATCTGTGGAGTTGTGAGGAGATTTGTCACTAGACACTCCATAGAACGCTCGTAAAATAATCACCTATTACTACTACATAGTCAAATGATGTTTGTATACGTGCAAATGTGTGCGTAAACTATGCTAGGGCTGGTGGCGCGGCAAATGCGGCGAGGTATTAAAGTATACGCGTCGTCACTCGTCAGGTGTTAAGCCCTGTCTATTGATCCTTTAACAAATCTTTTGACGCCAGGGGGGTGGGGTGCGGTATCTGAATCAGCGCGGGGAAGGGAGTGGCCGTTCTGTACGGAGTACTATTATCTCTTCTGTGACTATACTGCATTTCTTTTTTATGTGTGTTACCTCGAAATTGGTATAATTTGTGAATCTATTTCAAGAATTCTTTTTTCATATTAAATAATGGACTTTCAGGTTGGTCCCATTTTTTGAAAATCAGGAATCGGTCCACTATTTACGTTTCTACATTGAAAATACTGTCATCCAGGTATCCAAAATTACATATTTTTGCCTTTCTGTGACTATGTGGTGCAGATGAATCCTGGCTGTGAGGGCCGATTTCATTTATTTTGTGTAATATTGTGAATTGTTAGACGTCATTCGCATTCCACGCGGACAGGACTATCCCCCGGTTTCTGAGACGCTTTCAGACGGTTTCAAAGGTTACGATTAGCTAACAGAGCGATTAACTGACTTCAGCCAAACACCTTTCTCTTTCTCTCTCTCTCTTTTCTGTCTTTCTTTATCTTTTTCTTTCTCTCTTTCTTTCTCTCTTTCTTTCCTTCTCTCTCTTTCTCTCTCTTTCTTTTTCTCTCTCTTTCTTTCTCTTTTTCTCTCTTTTTCACTCTCACTCTCTCTTTATCTCTTTCTCTCTTTCTGTCTTCTTTCTCTCTTCCTTACTTTCTTTCCCTCTCTTTCTCTTCTCTCTCTCTTTCTTTCTATATCTCTCTCTCTTTCTTTCTTTATTTATTCTAATGCTTATTTATTTTTTCTCTGAGACTCTTTCGTTCGAACCGTTACTCCATATGATGATGATTGATGATGATGCTACAATAATTACCTGCCGTATCCGACCACGTTCTTGACCGGAATGAACTTCTCTTTGTAGATGTTGTCGAGGTACCACTGGAAGCTGTGGCACACGAGCTTCTCCCTCAGTATCTTGCGATGCATGACGTCACCGATTTTCGGATTTTTCTGCGAAGAAACAGACTCTTTTACCTTACTTTAGCTTTAGACTACAGATATCTCGGTATCTATCTGGACCGACGCTTAACCTGGAGAAAGCACATATTCACGAAGCGCAAAGCCTGAAGCTACACAACTTATACTGGCTCCTCAACACAAAGTCGCAAATGTCACTGGAGAGCAAGCTGCTAGTCTACAAATGCATAATAAAACCAATATGGACCTACGGCATTCAACTTTGGGTAACGGCTGCCAAATCCAATATCGAGATTCTACAAAGGTTCCAATCGAAAACTCTGAGACTAATCATAAATGCTCCTTGGTACATTACCAATGAAAGCATCCATCGAGATTTGAGAGTTCCAATGGTAAAGGAGGAGATTGTATCTAACCCCAGGAGATATAAAGCTAGACTGGAAAGGGCACCCTAACTCACTAGCGTTAGACCTGATGACGGAACCAATAACTCACTAGCGTTAGACCTGATGACGGAACCAATAACTCACTAGCGTTAGACCTGATGACGGAACCAATAACTCACTAGCGTTAGACCTGATGACGGAACCAATAACTCACTAGCGTTAGACCTGATGACGGAACCAATAACTCACTAGCGTTAGACCTGATGACGGAACCAATAACTCACTAGCGTTAGACCTGATGACGGAACCAATAACTCACTAGCGTTAGACCTGATGACGGAACCAATAACTCACTAGCGTTAGACCTGATGACGGAACCAATAACTCACTAGCGTTAGACCTGATGACGGAACCAATAACTCACTAGCGTTAGACCTGATGACGGAACCAATAACTCACTAGCGTTAGACCTGATGACGGAACCAATAACTCACTAGCGTTAGACCTGATGACGGAACCAATAACTCACTAGCGTTAGACCTGATGACGGAACCAATAACTCACTAGCGTTAGACCTGATGACGGAACCAATAACCTACAAAAGGCTGAAAAGAAGAGCTCCGCAAGATCTTGTTAGAACCGTCTCAATATCCAAATCTTACCACAAACGCCTCGGACGAGGTACGGGCCTGCGAGCCATAAATACAGGTTATATTATTATCCTAGTTATGGCAGCAGTCAACCACCATTTTTAAGTGTACCTACCATTTTCCTTGAATAAATACTTTTACTTTACTTTACTTTACTTACTTCTAAACTAATCTAAATCAAGATTAATATGTGAAGGATGGTACACTGGTCCCATACAAGAAAGCCTGTCTACACATCAAACCTATAGCTGAATGTCCTAGATGACCGATTGCCATACAAAAGGAAGACTGAAAAAATAACTTTAACAATTCACTATGTCGCTCTATAGGACAAAAACTTTTTACAAAAACAGATAGGTAGTAAAATTAAGCATAATATTTCCTACTTATTTCATATATAAATGTGTGCCAATTTGTACAGCATTCTGGCTTCCCCAGAGAGGCACAGTTGCGACCACTCGCTTACACCTTTACTCAAATTCGAATATATATGTTTATATACAAATATAAAAGTAATATGTACCTAAATAAATATTTAAATTGTTTAGTATTATATCAATTGAACTTCGAAGTAAGTCATAATGTAACTTTCAAGTGTCCTCCTAGAGGACACTACATTGCCACGCCCTTGCCAGGGTCCATATTTGGTACTTTCTTAAATTTATTTTTACCTTCTTTGTAAACCTATGGAGTGCAATAAATGATTGAGTATTGAGTATTGAAAAGAAGGTATTCAATATTCGAATCTGAGTAACAGCGATCGTAGTTACTCGCTGTCTCGCTCGGCTACACCCGTTCCACCACCGATAGGACGTCCGTATAGTGTGTCTCTTATTAGGTTTATAACTATAATATTATATAAATATAGTAGTTCAGTATACAAACCCTGAGCTCAGGCCGGTGCAAGTAGAATAGTTCCCGGTAGTCGTCCATCCATACCTGAAATAGGATAATCAGTTCAGTCAAATAATTTATAATATTCGTGTTGTTCATTATTTGTGGATGTAGCGGCAACAGATATACATAGTCTGGTCATAAGTTTTGTCACATATGGAAAGTTAAATAAATGACACAATGAGTTACGCACTACAATCATTTATATATCAAATGAAAGGGTACAAAATACAGATTTAAACCACACTAAAATTATTCAAAATGTCCTCCTCTGGCTTCGATACAAGCCTTCAATCTGCTAGGCCAGTCATCAATCCAAGTACGCACGACATTCATGTCAATATCGGCGACTGCTTTAATCAGAGATGCTTTAAGTGACTCCAAATTGCGATGGGGTTTAGCGCAGACCTTCTTCTCTAAGTGCTGCCATATTTTATAATCCAAAGGATTCAAGTCTGGACTGGAGGAGGGCCAATCCTCGTGCCTGATAAAGACGATTCCATCGGTCTTGAGCCAGTTTTGGGTACTTTTCGCCTTATTGGCCGGTGCAGAATCCTGCTGGAAAACCCAGTGCCTATTTTTGAACATTGTTTGTGAAAGAGGTTCCACAATGTTTGTTAGGACTGTGTTTTGATATACGAGGGCACTGGTTTTCACTCCTTTTTCACAAAAAAACACCTCTGTTGGACCAAAATAGGAGACCCCAAGCCAAACCATGAATGCCGAAGGGTGATGGCCACGCTGAACACGTGGCACACGTTTGCTCGCTTCTTCACTAGACTGTGCATACACTTTATCATTTTGTTTATTGTAACTCTCCTCAACATTAAAAATTTTTTCGTCCGAAAAAAGTATTTCGCGGTATTTTTTACCTGCGTACCGTCTTAACAAAACCCGGCATCTTTCGAGTCTGATTTTCGTCAGCCGTGCGTTAAGAAGATGTGCTGTTCTTTTTCTGTAAGCACGCAGTCCTAGGTCTTCATTCAATACTCTTTTAACAGTGGTTCTGCTTAGTCCCATCTGCAGAGCCAACATTTTTTGCTTGCGGACAGGATTTCGTTGGATTCGCGCCTTCACTGCTTTGATGACCGCTGGAGTCCGAACAGTACGAGGTCGACCGCTTCTTTGTTTATCATTTAAACTTGAATCTTCCCTGAATCGTTTGATAGTACGATAAATGAATCTCAGTGGAATTTTCAAATTTTTCAGCAGTTTAAAAATCACTGTTGGTGCGTGGCCGCAACGATGCAATGCAATTATTGCGACTCTGTCTTCTTTGCGCGTCCACTCCATATTGGAAAATGAAGAATATTCCAGAAAACCTATATTTTTATTTTCTTGAAATATTCAAATTTCGAATTCCCATAACTTTTTTTGTGGCCTCTATTCTAAATTCGAAATTTTACCCATGTGACAGAACTTATGGCCCGACTATGTACAATACAGGGCTCGAATTCGAATCTGTTCACAAGCATACCACAAGCCTGGCACAAACTTGAATACGAGGCATTTGGTATTCTACTAAAACTAAACTGGCGCCAGCGTAAGAACGCTTTGGACAGTAGAACAAGGTACTCTTGACGCCATCTCTTTTTTACGAAGGGTTACTAATTCTAATTTGTATGGGATGAGCACCCTGTGCTAAAATTCATAATGAATACATCTCTGAAAACACACGATTTGAAATGAGAGACAAGTTATTGTAGGTTTAAAAGAAGAATGACCCGTTGTGTTTTTGTGTATGTGTGTTGTGTGTGTGTGTGTGTGTGTGTGTGTGAGGCACCCACCTCCGCACATCGCGCCGTGTTGATGCCGTGCGTGTCAGAGTTGGCCGGAAGCGCGTACGGATGGAAGTCCCGGAAGACGTGCCCGACACGGGAGCAAGGAATCGTCTCGATCGAGCCGCCGCCTGGTGGCGAAACATACAACTCATACATGAACTGAAAAAATATCACAAAGCGGAATTCAGCGAAGCAAGTTTTCCACTGTAAGATAACACTATCATTAGATTTTGTTTTATGTATTTATCGATATAACTGGAAATAAAACCTGTTTGATTTTTTACATAGTTACTGATGCGTCTACTTTCATGCCTGTTGTATATAACCAGATTTATAAGTGTTGATGTGGTATTGAAAGAAAATTGCAATCGGGTTCAAGTCGTTCAGGGGTCGAGGATGTTAGGAGGTAATTTTGTTCGCGAGGTGTATAGCTCATAGAGCCACTATAGTTCCCAAAAGATAATAGGTATCCTGACAGATGTCAGTCTAAGCCGTGAGGGGGTATTGTTTAAAAACATCGATGAATCAAAATAATCGATACATCCTTTAATCACTTGTGAATCGGAAAGATGTCTAACATTTTATTCTTGATTCCATATTCTATGACAATATGCAATATGGTTAAAAAAATATAATAATATCCCTTAGTGCGGATAGCAGTGATGACCTTGGCAACACTTATTAGTTCAACTGAATAAACAATTTTGATTTTTTTCCGCTTGTTTTGATAACATCCCTAGTGTTTAAAAAGTGGATTTTACGGTCATATGTCAGGAGACATCTAAGCTGGAACAAACCGCAGTTATTATTTATAGACGTCATGTTGTTGCAACTCACACTGCCATACGCGGAAGGACATCTCGAGGTTCTCGCCGCCCCAGCCGTTCATCTGTTCGTCGTAGCCGCCGAGCTGCCAGAAGTAAGCGCGGTCGATCGCGAACAGACCGCCCGCCATTGTCGGCGACCTAAATGTCAAATAATAGTTTATACTAAACACACGCACACACAACCTCTCACTGTAACTTAACACAATGGCTGAGTGTATTACACAGTGACTCATTATAACATTACATTACACAGTGACTCATTGTAACATCACATAGTGACGAATTGTAACATTACACAGTGAGTCATTGGAACATAACACAGTGACTCATTGTAACATAACACAGTGACTCATTATATCATTACATTGTTGTTTTCTAAAGCTAACTTGTTCGTTTGGTTGTTAAATTGTCAACTCCTGTAACCACAAGGGTCCCATAGGACAGGCTCTGCCTAGTTTGGGATCCGCTGTTTTTCTCTAGACACTAAAATTCTATAAATATTTCTTTTCTTCTGTATTAAATGATTTTTACTTTTTTTTTTTACTATTGTAACATTACATCTTAATATTACACGATGACTCATTGTAACATTACACAGTGACTCCTTGTAACATAACACAGTGACTCGCTGGAACATACCACAGTGACTCACTGTAAAATTACAAAGTTACTAATTGTAACATCACACTGACTAAGGCTTACTAAACAGCCTGTATAAAGGAGGTGCACTTACCAAGTAGGTGCGATGTCGGAACCTCGTCGCTTTTTCTCTCTCTCGGGCACGTCGATCCAGACGAAGTGACCGGCGAAGTTGAACCCCCCCACCTGCGGCACAGGAACCACAGGTCGGCATGTGCCACCATCTTCATTATCATCAGTATTATTTATTTGCCACCATGTTCCTTGCGGAACGTTGTTCATAATGGGTACTACCATTCTCCAATATGGTCGGCTAATCAAGTGTCATTTATTTTTCATTAAAGCGGCGTCTTTCATAGCAAGATTTCGACCCACTGAATTATCTTAAAAATTACTTCGAAAGCGTCACGCCTTTTCCCATACGGGGTGGTGGAGGCACAGCTGTGTTGAGCCAGCTATTCAATAGTTAATTTCTTTCAAAACTACTGATAATGAAAACTTTGGCAAGTTGGCTGAGACTAGCAGGTTGACCCTGAGATGCACGAACATAGAAATTTAAGGTTGTCACCTTACTGATTCGAGGGCGAGAATCTCATAGGATTGTCATTAGTTTCTGATGCTAAGGATATGCTAAAATTTAAAAGTTTCATGCAGCTTTGGGTAAGGAAACCAGGTCCCCTGCTCAGTTAGTTAAAATATGGCGGGTACCATCCAGCGATAGTGTTTAGGAATGATTAATCAGAAAAAAGTTTATATCATGTATCTAAATAAATTAACTGTAACTAATCAAAAACCAAAACCAAAAGATGTTAGTACTAACTACGACTATAACTAATTTCTAAAATGTTAAAGTGTTTCTAACTACTATCTACTGTTAGAAATGCATGTCCGTGATATTAGCCAAATCAAAATAAGTAAAAAATCCTAAGTGTCTATAATATGTAGGAAACATCTTTCGCGCCATGTTTTAGTGGATTACATCAATCGTCTTTTTAACCAACTTCACAAAAGGAGGAGGTTTACAATTCGTCGGGTTTTTTTTATGTATGTACACCGATGGTAAAGGCCTGTGCCCCTCGGTGGGGACATTAATGGGCTACATTAATGTACACCGATTGCGCCTAGACGGATGGACCGATTTGGGAAATTATTTTTTTGCTTGAAAGAGTTTCCTTCCAATTGGTCCCATTGACACCAGGTCAGGATATGATGATCGGATCCTGGAGAAATCGAGGGAACTCTTCAAATATTATAGGCATTTGGGGGAATAAAATTTGTATTAATTAAAGTTTGTATTAAACTCAAAAAGCATTTGACATTGGTTTCTTATCAAATATGGTTTGTGGAAGTCGGTCTTTTTTTAAGTTTTACTTTTTGTTTTAATTATCATACGTCATGGTTATTGGTTTGTGACGAACGACGTAGTTTTTGCTGATATGATAACAAAAAAATTATATTAGTTACTGTCAAGACATAATGTGAGCCAAAGCTTTCGGCAGTGCTATTAGATCTTTCACTTCTATGCTAGTCTAAAGTTACAGATGCATAACTCAAGAAATAAGCCTCGCCTCGCCTTCACCTGTCACTAACGGCCGAAATTAATAACCTATCTTAGATCTATAATCTGCAGATTTGAGATTGCTAGTGTCAATTTTGACATAAATCCCATAGCGCAACTGTCAAATGTAACGCGTAATCACCGATAGAGATAGGTTATTGGGATCGGCCGTTAGTCGAATAAATCTTCTTTCTTACCTTCGATTTCTGAATTGAGAATTTCACAAATCAAATACTTAAGTATCGTTCTGTCTCGGCAGATGTCACAAGCAAGAACATTACGATACTTGCGAAAAGTTTTCACAAAATAAAAGGCCCGTTATGACAATTCACGCCCATGAAGTTTTAACCCCTAACGCGTAGGTAATAGAAGCGGTTTTCCTAGGTGCAACTTGTACGCTTTGCTTGTACGCAACAGTTGGCTTTTATTACCTACGCATTAGGGGTTAAAACTTCATGGGCGTGAACTGTCAAAACGGGCCTTTTATTTTGTGAAGAGTTTAACTTAGCGAATTCCTCAATTCAGAAACCGGCCTTTAGTCGACTATCTTCTTTTTATTTTTCCCTGTAGTTAGATCTTCATGCTGTCAATTTCAAAGCCAGCTTAGTTTTGAAAAACAATTGTCGGCTTCGGCACAACAAAGGCAGAGGCCCTACTGCGCAGCCGCTGTCGGCATCGGCTTCATGTTTGACTTGCCGTATTTTCATAATGATAAAGTTCATATTTGCGAGTTTAAACACGATGCCGATGCCGACACCGGTTGCGCGGTAGGGGGGCTGGTTGGGAGGGGAGCGGTGCCGGTGGTCAATGTTGTCAGTTGTATGGTCATATTGCCGCCCTACCCACACTGACAGGGTCGTAATTCTCTAAGCGAATTGCACCGCAATAGCTTAAGCGATATGGCTCAAAATTCCGGTTTTGGCTTGTCGACGGCGCCGAGACGTGCCGGCTACAAACCAACCCACAGATATCGAGAGATAGGTTAAGGGGAACCGACGAGAAAAGATTATTATTATTATAGCTTCCCAAACAAGGCTTCGAAGTAATAAACCATCGCAATACTGAGCTGTCGATAGAAAATGTTCGAAGTAAAGAGTTTAGAACAAACAGGTTTCGATTTCACGTAGGGAACCCGCTGTAGTGTGGGTGTGTTCGGACGACAGGTGCGTGAGCTGCATGACATTGCACTTACCAATAAAAGCGGATAGATTGATGTATGGGTGGTGTAGATGTGTGCGTGTTCTTAGTTTTCGGCGACGCTGGTTCCGATACTAGATTAGCGCCAAGGGCCTATCTCTCGATATCTGTGAACCAACCGGTATTATACTCACTATAGCCAAGCCATGCGATTCACGTAGAGAATCCCGCCCAGAACAGCCCCTTTGGACCGTCAGATCGCTTGGTACGATATGACTGCTTCATAGTTTCTTGTATTTGACACCAGCCCCGATACCGGGCCGCCAGTGGTAAACCAAAACCAGCAATCCTCCATGCTTGCCGCCACCTCGCAATAACTCAATACGCCGCATATCAACCGTCGCTGTAACCTGGAAATATTCCGCAGCGTCCAGCTGAAACGTGGATTGGTCGATGACGTCTATGACGGGCGTCACGACCGCTGTTCGCTTGTCCGTCAGCCGCTGGAGCAGCGGTCGGAGCCAGTCCTGCGCGGGCTCGCAGTGGGCATCGAGGAAGACCAAGTCGGTCCCTCGAGCCGCCCGAGCGCCGGCCAGCCGCGCCGCCATTAGCCCTTGGCTGTTTTTGTAATTTCGGGATTTATCCAAAAGGTTTTTATGTTTCATTGTAGTTTAAATTATTATCTTTTTAGTTTTCATGTTATTTACATACTAATTAATATACATTGCTTGACTTACGGTTAAGTACGTTAAATTATAATGTGGTTGCAGTATGAAAGATTAGACGTGGTGTTGCTTTTTACAGCACATACTTTCGACGACTCCGAAAATATTGGCAGCAATTGGGCGTTACTACAAAAAACTTCTGTTCAACACCTGTTTAAAAACAAACATGTATGGGATTTGAAGTTTGTTTTCAGGTTAAACTACAGGCATAAGTCTACGTTAGAGCGATGACGTACTGCTTAATTTTCGAGATCCTGAGCATGATGACTTCAAAATGAAACAACAACAGTGCTACAACAATTATTATTATTATTCATTTATTTCAGATATAAATCCATATTTTTATATAATGGACAGTGGACACGAACAATAAAAACAATGCAGTGACGTGCAAAAAATGAAATGAAAAACGAGTGTGGAACAAGGAACAACGTGAAAAAAAAGATAAGTGCTGAAAACGCAAAACACAAGTGTGCAAAAATTGAGACTCCGAAGACATTGCGAAAACCGAAAACACGGTATAAGAATGACACATTGCTGTCCGGTTTTGTGCTGGTGGCAGAGGCTCGAATCGTGTAATAATGACAATTTAACTGATGAAGTTATGAGAAGGTAAATTTTCTACATGCAACTTCATTTACTTATGTTAGGTAATCTTTGACCCATACCATACCATACCTTATGTTATGACCTGAGTTTTGTATTTTTTTATTGTTTGCCTCTACAACCACACTTAACCTTGTGTTACCAGGGACGTGCCTTCCCTGCCATTCTCATGTGCAATGATTTATCATACGAAATGTTTCTTGCAAATAAACTTTTGGCATTATCCTTTCAATGAAAAAGGGATGTCGCCTTAAGTAAGATTAATCATACAGAAAAGCTTCAGTCGTACTGGGAAGTGGTCTGATTGGGAAGTGGTTGATTTGGTAAGTGATCACTAGAACATGGTAAAGGATGTGGTCAAACTGGTATGTGGACGATTTAGGACGTAGTCAAAATAGAAAGTAATCAAAGTGGGAACTTCATAACGAAACTTGTCTCAATGGATCTAAACTAGAAGTACAGACAGCAGCACAGTCTTGGCACCACAAGCATATACACAAACCATACACAGCATATACTGAAAAAAAAAACAAGCTGAAGAAATCTGCCGCCAAAAATCACACCTGGAACGATTCTGCGCCATTTGAGCTATAGTAGAACGTTGTGTGGTCCACGACTTCTATGATCGGCACCAGCACAGCTGTTGGCGATTCCTTTAACCGCTGCAGCAGTGGTCGGAGCCAATCCGGCTGCATTTCGCAGTGGGAGTCGAGGAAGATGAGGGTGGTACCCGTGGCATAACGGGCACCGGTTTGACGCGCGCGCGTCAGGCCTTCACTGTGGATAGTATGCTAAAGGTAAAGGGCGAAACAGGTCTTAAAATAGACCAAAATTACCTATGTATAGGCCAAACTGGCCTCACTGTGGGACAAAATGATCGATGTAGGCCAAACAGGTCTTATAATGGCCCAAAATTGGGCTTTGAATAACGTTGTAGCAAACATTTGATTGGTTCATCTCCAATAAAATTGTGGCCAAATATTCCCAAGTTTGGTTCGTATGCTGTGGAAGACGACCGTTTACTGCCAAAATGGACTAAACATGTCTTCGGACAAACATCCTTACCATGGCTTAAAGTTAGCAAAATGGCCAAATTTGAAATGGGCTAAAGCTCAATGCTTTGATAAATATGCCCAAGTTTGGCTAGTACTGCAGTTCTGCTGTGTGCAGGTGGTCTGGGCCAGTCCAATAGCATTTCGAAGACGAACATTAGGTCTGTGGAGTCACGGGCGCCTCCTTTGAAGTACAATCTACGGACATTTCCAATCATATTTGGTCCGAGTGAATTGTTTTTGGCTTTCCCTGAAATCCCTTATTGTCCGATGTTCCCGTGTTGGGATATTTTTCGTTTATAATTCTTCAACATGGCTCTGACCAGTTATTTATTTACTACGACACCACAATAGATTTATTCTTAATACTATTTCAAATAGCACATTAGATTTAATGTTAATACTATTTGAAATAGATTTTCATTTCAGTATTGATGGCAGTATGAAATCATGTTAAGTAATTTTAAACTGTGACCCCAGTCATGCTGTGAAAATAAAAAACCCTTACGTACGACAAATAAATCAATAATGAATTTCCAAAATGGAATGCGCGTTGTCATTTCTATCCCACAAAACTTGAACTAAAAGATGAAGTGCTCCCAACATGCGAAACCTCAGACTAAGCGAAACCCAATGTAGATGACGATAATTTAACATTAAGTGATTAAACTACGCACTTTATTTAGGTACCTGTACTTCAAGTCCTTTCACTTCACCACCATATTCGTAGTAAAAGGTATCGGTTGTTATACCATCGATTAGAGGCACTAGAACCGCTTTTCTGTCGTTCTTGATGCGTTGTAAAAGGGGCCTGATCCAATCGGTGTTTCCTTCGCAATGTGCGTCGAGGAAGATAAGGACTTCCCCGGTGGCCTCCCGGGCCCCTGTTTGCCGTGCGCGAGTTAGTCCTATACTGTCGGACAGGGATTAAGGAGACAACGAGATTTACTTTTATTTTGATGAGCCAGTACCAAACATACCAGTTTTGGGACGTTTAGGCTTAGTTTAAGTTCAACGTTTTAATATTTTTTAAAGCCTGCTCTTCAAAAGGTACAATACTCAGAAAACTCCGTAAATGGTATTAAATTTTTAATCGAGTTTCAATGCTAATACCGTTAAAAAATTATATATTTACCCATATTTTCCCACCAAAAGAGGATACGAAATAATTTCAAAATTTTAATAACTTTTTTTTTACATTTGGGTGGATGTGGTGGTGGTGAAATATTTCCAGTGCCTAACTAATCTATAGGTCCAGTAGTTCAGATTTATCTTTACAGTGATAATGACAGCATGAAATCATACTGAATTTTAAACCGTGCCCCCTCCCCGCACTCATGGTGTGGCAAAGAAAACAAAAACACCCTGCGACAGTCAACCTGTAAATGAATTTCTAATATGAACACGCGCTGCCATTTTTGACATACAGTACTTTAATTTAAATGATGAAGTGCTCCCAAAACGAAAAACCAGTCCCAATGGTGAGACAGCGATAACTCAACTCACTCACGCAAATACAATGTAGGTACCTGATTTGAATCGCTATCCTCGTAGTTAAACGTATCTATGTCTATAGCATCTATGGATGGCACCAACACAGCAGTTCTAGCATCCTTGATACGTTGTAAAAGGGGCCTGATCCAATCGGTGTTTCCCTCGCAATGTGAGTCGAGGAAGATAAGGGCCTCCCCTGTGGCCTCCCGGGCCCCTGTTTGCCGTGCGCGAGTTAGTCCTATACTGTCGGACAGGGATTAAGGAGAATCCGAGCTTTACTTTTATTTTGATGAATTAGTAATATCCGTCAGTTTAGGGATGGTTGGTCTCAGTTTAGATACAAAATAATACATTAAATATTTTAAAAAGTAGACACACTTGGCCATTCAAGAGATGTATTACTCAGCAGACCCCGGGAATTATGAAAAAGTAACAGTAGCTATGTATAGTAGTTATGAATGGGCTGAGTTCCAAATTAATACACTTCGTGCATTTCATATTAAGAAAAAACAAAAAATGGGTAGAAGTCTATTCCAAAGATATTTTAGTCAGACGGAAAGAATCCAAAACCTTTCAGTTCCCATATTCTGAAACTCAAACGATCGAACATTTTAGACAAATCACAGGTTTTTACCCACCAGCGTCAGTTTTGCTATTCAATAGAGATAGATACGGGGACAGGACGTGTCCTGTTTCCACCTTTTGGAATAAAATGGCACATATCGGTCATAACTCGACGGATCGAACACCACTAAACTAAAAGTATTAATCATACATGGTCTAATATATAATTTTACATCATCCGAGCTCAGAAAAGAGGTTTTGCAGCTGTCAAAACAGTCCTTGAAAGTTCGTTCCGAAGCCGGGCAATGAAAACTAGAAATCGTTCCATTTTCAAACATATTACACACCCATAGAGTTTAAATGGTTCATGTCATGACGAAGAACCTACCACAGACTACCACTCACTATGCTTGACAGTGTGGCGATACGTATGATTCAGTTTTTTTTCATAAATTGTTAGGGAAACCGCGCTTAGCCGTTTTTTAACTAGACGTGCGCAAATCCTGTCCGGGATCTTTCCATACTCTGGCGATCGTTCCATACTCCGACGATCGTTCCATATTCCGAACATATGCGGAGTTCAAAAAAAATCATAACTTTATTATTTTCAAATTTTTAGAAAAAAAAAAAAAATGTACGTACATTTTATGTATTCTATAAAAAAAAAATAGAAAAATTGCAAAAACAAAACATATAAATAAATAAATAAAAAAATCGTGGCTTTTTTGAATTTTCTCCAAAAGTATTTAACTTTTCAATTATTATTTTTTAATTATCCAAATAGAATTCAATACGCGTGTTTTGACCATTGAGATAATAAATACATGGAGGCGCTGTATTCTTCTATAGAATTTATACATGTAGTGTAAATAGGAGTTGAACTATTAAAATTATTCGTGTCTCTTTCTAACAAGTTGAATATTCCGTACAGTGAACGAGATGTCATTATTTCTGCATTTGTAAAATTTTGACAACAATGCAATGCGAAGTATAGGTAGGGTGCCAGAGCCGCCATTTTTAGCCGTGAGAATTGTGTTCTGTGGTCGTGAGTCGGTGGTACGTTGACTGTCAAGTGGTTACCTTGTGCTGAGTTTTTTGTGATTTGTGCGATTATAGAGAATATTTGGGACATAAATCTTGGTGTGGATGCTGAGGACACACAGCGAAGCATGAGCCGCTGTAGTATTCTGCACTGTGGTTTGCGGAAAAACAAAAATCAACCGCAATTGTCTTTTCATAGGTTAGTACTGGTTATTTACGAAATAGTTGTAAGATCAGCTAGATTTAAGCCTTACTACCCAGTTTTTCTATTATTATAAAGTGTCAGCAAGAATACAACAGTATACTTATCGCTGTATACGCCGTTATTTCGTAATTTTATATCCAAAATATTTGTCTGTGATATTTGTAAACAAATCGCATGTTGGGATAGTGATGTGCTGTGTCGATATTTTTTTTAAGTGCCATGGGCCCGCCCCGCTGTTGGTTCCGTACAGTGACTAGTGGAAATTATTTTTTGACTATTAGGTCAATGTGTGGATAAGGGGGCAAAAAAAGACTTAGAAAATTTCAACTAAAAAAAGACAGTTTTTTTTGCAAGAATATTATTTTTTGACTAAGTTTTTTACTTAGGAATGTTATGCTGCTCTTTGCCATCACTTTTAGTCATATACCTTTTCCTCGTGCACCTCACCGATTTCGAAATATAGGTCATAATTAGGTTTGTCATATCGATATCTCTGTAAATAATGGTCTAATGGAAAACATGCATACGACATAAAATAATGGCCGCAAGGCACCCTACACGACGCGCAAGTGAAAACATCAATATGAAACGTGCCCCACCTACAACAATACCACCGCTTTCAACGACTAGAGAAATTTTTCAAAAATATTTTTTTGAATGTTCGTTACTCCGTAATCGTGTAGTGCTGCTCTTTGCCATCATAATAGTCCTAGGGTAAATATACACATGATGACATAAATATACCATTTTACTATATCCATAGAACCTTATTATGAAAAATATATTTTTGTTTCAGATTTCCCAGGAGAGAATCTTTGAAAAAGAAATGGATGCAGATGCAGTCAAAATTCAACAGCGCGGAGGGTCCTGAGTTCAAATCAAACCCACAGTGGCTTACTTTTGTATTTTTTTTAATATATTTTAGTAGTAAGTGTTAATTATTGAGGTTGCGTAATTCCTCGAGATTTAATTGTTAATTGTTAAGACGTCCCTTCTTTAGGGTGAGCCAAGAGCCCGCCTTTAGGTTTAATTATTTGAGATTTAGACTAATACTATTTGCTCCTTAAAAATTATTTATAATTAAACATAAAATTCAGAAACTTACAGCCTTGTATTCATTTTTCTAAACTTTGTTTGTACTACCCGTGCGAAAAAACTGGTTTAGTCTGCTTCCCATTGACCGACCCGGCTGAAACCCGATCATCCTATTTAAGACATTCCTTTGCATCAAAGCCACACACACAAAGTTCTATTAAATGTACGAGAATAGATAAAATTATGTGTGAAACTGCACATAATTAGGTAATAAAACTCTCTTGCCATTATATTAAAAACCTCGCCTATGACTCGGTTTTTAAAAACCCATTCGTATTTTGATACCCTTCATTATGCAACAGTTTCATAAACTACTATTATTAATTTTTAATTCAACATCAAACGTCAAGCTATTTAAAATCCTATCCTAATAAAAATCCCCGAACCGCACTTGAGAAGTAAGTACTTACCTTGCACACATATTTTTCACGGTATGCGGTACCTAGTGATTTATCGATATCGATATTTCTGGCCTAGGGGTTTCTCTTTACTGAAGGCAGCCATTTTATGCCTTATTTTAAGCCCCGCCTTACGGCACCCACATTTTGTAGGTATGCCCAGTCCATGTATTTAGAGGTCAATGGTTTTGACACCCTAAACTTTCCCGTAGTCTTAAAACTTACAACTATAATTGACGATTATGTATTCAAATCTGATAAGTATATACGTAAATTCGACTAAGTGTTGTGAGTTTTTGGGTTATGTATATGTTTATGGTTCTGCGGTACTGCAGTGTCCTGCACTGCATCGTTCCGTACTCAGTCTTTCTGTTTAATTAACCTCGCTCGAATGATGTAAAATATTATGCTTACCTCGGGGTGTAAGTAGCTATTTCACCCTCGAACTATATTCGCCCTCGCTCGCTTCGCTCGCTCTGGCGTCTAAATATCTCGGGTAGACTCGGTCGTTAGCGCCCTTTGCGAGCTGCGCTCGCACGGTCTCCAAATTGGACCTTCGTCCTAAATAGCTCTCTTTCACCCCTTGTGTAACAAACTACTATTTTACATCATCTGAGCTCAGGAAAGAGGTTTTGCAGCTGTCAAAAGAGTCCATGAAAGTTCGCGTTTTCGAAGCCGGGCAACAAAAACTTGAAACCGTTCCATTTTCAAATTACACACTTTGATGGTTAAATGGTTCAAGTCATGACGAAGAACCTACCACAGATTACCACTCACTATGCTTGACAGTGTGGCGATACGTACGACTCAGTATTTTTTTCATAAATTGTTAGGGAAACCGCGTTTAGCCGTTTTTAGGGTACCGTACCCGAAGGGTGCCAAACGGGACCCTATTACTGAGACTTCGCTGTCCGTCTGTCCGTCCGTCCGTCCGTCCGTCCTGTCTGTCACCGGGTCCGTCTGCACGAACCGTAATAGCTAGAAAGCTGAAATTTTCACAGAATGTGTATATCTGTTGCCGCACCAACCACAAATACTGAAATACGAGAGATATTGCAAATTAAAGGGGGCCCCGATACAAGAGACGTGTTTAGATACACTTACGCATTTCAAAATGGAGATCTTGACTGAAACTGTTTATTTATTGTCATAGCAACCATGTCATAGACACATATACTACACATTTAAATATGATAGCATATTTCGCGTCAACCCACATGGTTGTAGTAGCTCAGCCGGTATGATGTAGACTCTCAATCCGGAGGTCGTCGGTTCAAATCTCGTGAAGGCATAAACTTTTTTCTTTTTGTTTATTTTTAAAAGCTTTTATTAAACTTGCACTGTATGTATGTATGTATGTATGTTTGTTTGTGGGTATCACGGTTCGCGTCAAAAATGTCGGCTTGAATTTGACCCACTTCCCGTTATCCGATTGAGCTGAAATTTCGCATACGTGTATAAGTCGGATGACAATGCAATATACTTCTGACTTAAAGCTGATCTGATGATGGAGACGGAAGACGGTCATGGGAACTCTGTCATAAAACATCGCAAGCCCGTCGAATTTGGGCTCGTTCGATTCGTCTTGACGAATACTTTGGTCCTAGAATATTTTTTTATGACATGGAGCTGATCTGATGCTGGAGACGGAAGACGGTCATGGGAACTCTGTCATAAAACATCGCAAGCCCGTCGAATTTGGGCTCGTTCGATTCGTCTTGACGAATACTTTGGTCCTAGAATATTTTTTTGTGACATGGAGCTGATCTGATGCTGGAGACGGAAGACGGTCATGGGAACTCTGTCATAAAACATCGCAAGCCCGTCGAATTTGGGCTCGTTCGATTCGTCTTGACGAATACTTTGGTCCTAGAATATTTTTTTATGACATGGAGCTGATCTGATGCTGGAGACGGAAGACGGTCATGGGAACTCTGTCATAAAACATCGCAAGCCCGTCGAATTTGGGCTCGTTCGATTCGTCTTGACGAATACTTTGGTCCTAGAATATTTTTTTATGACATGGAGCTGATCTGATGCTGGAGACGGAAGACGGTCATGGGAACTCTGTCATAAAACATCGCAAGCCCGTCGAATTTGGGCTCGTTCGATTCGTCTTGACGAATACTTTAGTCCTAGAATATTTTTTATGACATGGAGCTGAGCTGATGCTGAGACTAAAAAGTTAAAAATAAATTAAAAGTAAAAAAACATTTTTAAACAAAGCTTTTATTTAATGCCCTAAAAAGAAGAAAATAAAATTTCAATTCAATCAAATGCGTCATTTTATTACATTTCACAATTTATACGATATAAAAGCTTGTTGTGAGATTTACTTGTGTAGACTTAATTAGGTGGGTAGGCACCTATTTGCACAGACTTGGAGATAAATCCCGCAACAAGCTTTTATATCGTATAAATTGTGTAATGTAATAAAATGACGCATTTGATTGAATTGAAATTTTATTTTCTTCTTTTTAGGGCATTAAATAAAAGCTTTGTTTAAAAATGTTTTTTTACTTTTAATTTATTTTATTGTTTTGAGTGCTTTTGATTTGTTGTACGATGGTACGGTACCCTTCGTGTGCGATACCGACCCGCACTTAACCGATTTTATTTAACACGCCCCGGCCTGGCACCGGCACCGGTTTAGTGTGCATGAGCGCTAATAGCTGTTTTTCGACACGCCGGCACCGGCACCGGCTTAGTGAGTAAGAGAGGGATAGACAGACAATAGCTCTGTCCCTCACTTACTCAATAAGCCGGTGCCGGTGCCAGCGTGTCGAAATAACCCGCTAAGTGCGAGTCGGACTCGCGCACGAAGGGTTCCGCAAAAAAATGTATGGGAGCCCCCCCTAAATATTAATTTAATTTTAATATAATTATTTATTTTTTAAGTAAATAATATACTCAATATATTGTGAACATTTTAAGCGTCTACCTGCTACCATTATCAATATCGAGCAAAAATGAGCAAAAAAATCACGTTTGTTGTATGGGAGCCCCCCTTAATATTAAATTTCTTTTGATTTTTAGTATTTGTTGTTATAGCGGCAACAGAAATACATCATCTGTGAAAATTTCAACTGTCTAGCTACCACGGTTCATGAGATACAGCCTGGTGACAGACGGACGGACGGACGGACAGACGGACAGCGAAGTCTCAGTAATAGGGTCCCGTTTGGCACCTTTCGGGTACGGAACCCTAAAAAGGCTAATGGAGGGACAAGGCGTTTTAAAAATATAACTCTAAAACTACTGATTTCCGAACTATTGATGATTGAACTATGAACTATTGACTGTCTACTGTCCTACAATACAGAACAATCTAGCAAGAAACGAGGAAGTACCCACAACGACAACTGTTACTAACTACCTGAACTTGATGTCCTGCGGCCTGGTATTCAAAAGTAGCCGTTGCTATAACATCGATTGGAGGCACTAGCACCGCTTCTCTGTCTTCCTTGATGCGTTGTAAAAGGGGCCTGATCCAATCGATGCTGCCTTCGCAATGTGCGTCGAGGAAGATAAGGACCTCCCCGGTGGCCGCGCGGGTTTCTTTTTGCCGTGCGCGAGTTAGTCCTATACTGTCGGACAGGGATTAAGGAGACAACGAGATTTACTTTTACTTTGATGAATTAGTAATAACCGTCAGTTTAGGGATGGTTGGTCTCAGTTTAGATACAAAATAATACATTAAATATTTTAAAAAGTAGACACACTTGGCCATTCAAGAGATGTATTACTCAGCAGACTCCGGGAATTATGAAAAAGTAACAGTAGCTATTTAAAGTAGTTATGAATGGGCTGAGTTCCAAATTAATACACTTCGTGCATTTCATATTAAGAAAAAACAAAAAATGGGTAGAAGTCTATTCCAAAGATATTTTAGTCAGACGGAAAGAATCCAAAACCTTTCAGTTCCCATATTCTGAAACTCAAACGATCGAACATTTTAGACAAATCACAGGTTTTTACCCACCAGCGTCAGTTTTGCTATTCAATAGAGATAGATACGGGGACAGGACGTGTATAGACTGTTTCCACCTTTTGGAATAAAATGGCACATATCGGTCATAACTCGACGGATCGAACACCACTAAACTAAAAGTATTAATCATACATGGTCTAATATATAATTTTACATCATCCGAGCTCAGAAAAGAGGTTTTGCAGCTGTCAAAACAGTCCTTGAAAGTTCGCGTTTCCGAAGCCGGGCAATGAAAACTAGAAATCGTTCCATTTTCAAACATATTACACACCCATAGGTTTAAATGGTTCATGTCATGACGAAGAACCTACCACAGACTACCACTCACTATGCTTGACAGTGTGGCGATACGTACGATTCAGTTTTTTTTTATAAATTGTTAGGGAAACCGCGCTTAGCCGTTTTTTAACTAGACGTGCGCAAATCCTGTCCGGGATCTTTCCATACTCTGGCGATCGTTCCATACTCCGACGATAGTTCCATATTCCGAACATATCCGGAGTTCAAAAAAAGTCATAACTTTTTTATTTTCAAATTTTTAGAAAAAATTTGACGATTATGTATACAAATCTGATAAGTAGTATATACGTAAATTCGACTAAGTGTTGTGAGTTTTTGGGTTATGTATATGTTTATGGTTCTGCGGTACTGCAGTGTCCTGCACTGCATCGTTCCGTACTCAGTCTTTCCGTTTAATTTACCTCGCTCGAATGATGTAAAATATTATGCTTACCTCGGGGTGTAAGTAGCTATTTCACCCTCGAACTATATTCGCCCTCGCTCGCTTCGTCTAAATATCTCGGGTAGACTCGGTCGTTAGCGCCCTTTGCGAGCTGCGCTCGCACGGTCTCCAAATTGGACCTTCGCCCGAAATAGCTCTCTTTCACCCCTTGTGTAACAAACTACTATTACATCATCTGAGCTCAGGAAAGAGGTTTTACAGCTGTCAAAAGAGTCCATGAAAGTTCGCGTTTTCGAAGCCGGGCAATGTAAACTTGAAACCGTTCCATTTTCAAATTACACACTTTGATGGTTAAATAGTTCAAGTCATGACGAAGAACCTACCACAGATTACCACTCACTATGCTTGACAGTGTGACGATACGTACGACTCAGTATTTTTTTCATAAATTGTTAGGGAAACCGCGTTTAGCCGTTTTTTAACACGCCCCGGCCTGGCACCGGCACCGGTTTAGTGTGCATGAGCGCTAATAGCTGGTTTTCGACACGCCGGCACCGGCACCGACTTAGTGAGTAAGAGAGGGATAGAGAGACAATAGCTCTGTCCCTCACTTACTCAATAAGCCGGTGCCGGTGCTAGCGTGTCGAAAAAAGGCTAATGGAGGGACAAGGCGTTTTAAAAATATAACTCTAAAACTACTGATTTCCGAACTATTGATGATTGAACTATGAACAATTGACTGTCTACTGTCCTACAATACAGAACAATCTAGCAAGAAACGAGGAAGTACCCACAACGACAACTGTTACTAACTACCTGAACTTGATGTCCTGCGGCGTGGTAATCAAAAGTAGCCGTTGCTATAACATCGATTGGAGGCACTAGCACCGCTTTTCTGTCTTCCTTGATGCGTTGTAAAAGGGGCCTGATCCAATCGATGCTGCCTTCGCAATGTGCGTCGAGGAAGATAAGGACCTCCCCGGTGGCCGCGCGGGTTCTTTTTTGCCGTGCGCGAGTTAGTCCTATACTGTCGGACAGGGATTAAGGAGACAACGAGATTTACTTTTACTTTGATGAATTAGTAACAACCGTCAGTTTAGGGATGGTTGGTCTTAGTTTAGATACAAAATAATACATTAAATATTTTAAAAAGTAGACACACTTGGCCATTCAAGAGATGTATTACTCAGCAGACTCCGGGAATTATGAAAAAGTAACAGTAGCTATTTAAAGTAGTTATGAATGGGCTGAGTTCCAAATTAATACACTTCGTGCATTTCATATTAAGAAAAAACAAAAAATGGGTAGAAGTCTATTCCAAAGATATTTTAGTCAGACGGAAAGAATCCAAAACCTTTCAGTTCCCATATTCTGAAACTCAAACGATCGAACATTTTAGACAAATCACAGGTTTTTACCCACCAGCGTCAGTTTTGCTATTCAATAGAGATAGATACGGGGACAGGACGTGTATAGACTGTTTCCACCTTTTGGAATAAAATGGCACATATCGGTCATAACTCGACGGATCGAACACCACTAAACTAAAAGTATTAATCATACATGGTCTAATATATAATTTTACATCATCCGAGCTCAGAAAAGAGGTTTTGCAGCTGTCAAAACAGTTCTTGAAAGTTCGCGTTTCCGAAGCCGGGCAATGAAAACTTGAAATCGTTCCATTTTCAAACATATTACACACCCATAGGTTTAAATGGTTCATGTCATGACGAAGAACCAACCACAGACTACCACTCACTATGCTTGACAGTGTGGCGATACGTACGATTCAGTTTTTTTTCATAAATTGTTTGGGAAACCGTGCTTAGCCGTTTTTTAACTAGACGTGCGCAAATCCTGTCCGGGATCTTTCCATACTCTGGCGATCGTTCCATACTCCGACGATCGTTCCATATTCCGAACATATCCGGAGTTCAAAAAAAATCATAACTTTTTTATTTTCAAATTTTTAGAAAAAAATTGACGTTTATGTATACAAATCTGATAAGTATATACGTAAATTCGACTAAGTGTTGTGAGTTTTTGGGTTATGTATATGTTTATGGTTCTGCGGTACTGCAGTGTCCTGCACTGCATCGTTCCGTACTCAGTCTTTCCGTTTAATTTACCTCGCTCGAATGATGTAAAATATTATGCTTACCTCGGGGTGTAAGTAGCTATTTCACCCTCGAACTATATTCGCCCTCGCTCGCTTCGCTCGCTCTGGCGTCTAAATATCTCGGGTAGACTCGGTCGTTAGCGCCCTTTGCGAGCTGCGCTCGCACGGTCTCCAAATTGGACCTTCGCCCGAAATAGCTCTCTTTCACCCCTTGTGTAACAAACTACTATTACATCATCTGAGCTCAGGAAAGAGGTTTTACAGCTGTCAAAAGAGTCCATGAAAGTTCGCGTTTTCGAAGCCGGGCAATGTAAACTTGAAACCGTTCCATTTTCAAATTACACACTTTGATGGTTAAATAGTTCAAGTCATGACGAAGAACCTACCACAGATTACCACTCACTATGCTTGACAGTGTGACGATACGTACGACTCAGTATTTTTTTCATAAATTGTTAGGGAAACCGCGTTTAGCCGTTTTTTAACACGCCCCGGCCTGGCACCGGCACCGGTTTAGTGTGCATGAGCGCTAATAGCTGGTTTTCGACACGCCGGCACCGGCACCGACTTAGTGAGTAAGAGAGGGATAGAGAGACAACAGCTCTGTCCCTCACTTACTCAATAAGCCGGTGCCGGTGCCAGCGTGTCGAAAAAAGGCTAATGGAGGGACAAGGCGTTTTAAAAATATAACTCTAAAACTACTGATTTCCGAACTATTGATGATTGAACTATGAACTATTGACTGTCTACTGTCCTACAATACAGAACAATCTAGCAAGAAACGAGGAAGTACCCACAACGACAACTGTTACTAACTACCTGAACTTGATGTCCTGCGGCGTGGTAATCAAAAGTAGCCGTTGCTATAACATCGATTGGAGGCACTAGCACCGCTTTTCTGTCTTCCTTGATGCGTTGTAAAAGGGGCCTGATCCAATCGATGCTGCCTTCGCAATGTGCGTCGAGGAAGATAAGGACCTCCCCGGTGGCCGCGCGGGCCCCTGTTTGCCGTGCGCGAGTTAGTCCTATACTGTCGGACAGGGATTAAGGAGACAACGAGATTTACTTTTATTTGATGAGCCAGTACCAAACATACCAGTTTTGGGATGTTTGGGCTTAGTTTAAATTCAGCGTTTTAATATTTTTTAAAGCCTGCGCTTTCGAAGGCTCTTCAAAAGGTGCAATACTCAGGAAACTCTGTAAATGGTATTAATGTAAATTTTTAATCGAATTTCAATGCCAATACCGTTAAAAAATTCAATATTTACCCATATTTATTTTCCCACCAAAAGAGGATACAAAATAATTCCAAAATTTTAATAACGTTTTTTTTTTTACATTTGGGTGGATTTGAAATATTTCCAGTGCCTAACTAATCTATAGGTCCAGAAGTTATCTTTACAGTGATAATGACAGCCTGAAATCATACTTAATTTTAAACCGTGCCCCCTCCCCGCACTCATGGTGTGGCGAAGAAAACAAAAACACCCTGCGACACTTAACCTGTAAGAATGAGTTTCTAATATGAACACGCGCTGCCATTTTTGACATACAGTACTTTAATTTAAATGATGAAGTACTCCCAAAACGAAAAACCAGTCCCGATGGTGAGACAGCGATAACTCAACTCACTCACGCAAGTATAAGTACCTGATTTGAATCGTCATCCTCGTAGTTAAACGTATCTTTTTTTATAGCATCTATGGATGGCACCAACACAGCAGTTTTATCATCCTTGATGCGTTGTAAAAGGGGCCTGATCCAATCGGTGTTTCCTTCGCAATGTGCGTCGAGGAAGATAAGGGCCTCCCCTGTGGCCTCCCAGGCCCCTGTTTGCCGTGCGCGAGTTAGTCCTATACTGTCGGACGGGGATTAAGGAGAATCCGAGCTTTACTTTTATTTTGATGAATTAGTAATAACCGTCAGTTTAGGGATGGTTGGTCTCAGTTTAGATACAAAATAATACATTAAATATTTTAAGAAGTAGACACACTTTGCTATTTAAGAAATGCATTACTCAGCAGACCCCGGGAATCATGAAAAAATAAATATGTATAGTTTAAAAAAACTAAAAAACACACTTTTAAAGCACTTCGAACTAAAACGTTAAAAATAATTTTTAATATAACCTTAAAACAATAATGAATAAAAAATACTATTTTTATTGTGAAAAAAAAGCGTCGGGCGCTCGATGTACGAAAGATATGGAACAAAGCGTAAAGTATTTTTTATTCATTATTGTTTTAAGGTTATATTAAAAATTATTTTTAACTTTTTAGTTCGAAGTGCTTTAAAAGCATGTTTTTTTAGTTTTTTTGAACTATATTTATTTTTCATTTTTTAGTTCTTGCTCTCACACAGAGGCTGTGTGAGAAATTAATTAATTCTGGCTAAATTAATTAATTAATTCCTAATCAGGATAATGAGATAAACTTATGAAATTGTTACATTGTCGCTGATTCTTGATAAGTGTACAAAGTTTGAATTGAATCTGTCCGTTTAAAGTGGGTTAAAATCGAGACCAAAGGAGTCGGTTACATACAAACAAACATACAGGTGAAGCTAATAAAAGCGTGATAATAACAGTAGCTATGTGTAGTAGTTATTTATGGGCTGAGTTCCAAATTAATACACTTCATGCATTTCATATTAAGAAAAGCTAAAAATGGGTAGAAATCTATTCCAAAGATATTTTAGTCAGACGGAAAGAATCCAAAACCTTTCAGTTCCCATATTCTGAAACTCAAACGATCGAACATTTTAGACAAATCACAGGTTTTTACCCACCAGCGTCAGTTTTGCTATTCAATAGAGATAGATACGGGGACAGGACGTGTATAGACTGTTTCCACCTTTTGGAATAAAATGGCACATATCGGACAAAGCTCGACGGATCGAACACCACTAAACTAAAAGTATTAATCATACATGGTCTAATATATAATTTCACTGTCTACTGTCCTACAATAGAGAACAATCTAGCAAGAAACGAGGAAGTACCCACAACGACAACTGTTACTAAAACTACCTTAACTTGTTGTCCTCCAGCCTGGTATTTAAAAGTAGCCTTTGCTATAACATCGATTGGAGGCACTATCTCGGAGAAAAACCAGTCCCGATGGTGAGACAGCGATAACTCAACACACTCACGCAAGTATTTATAAGTACCTGATTTGAATCGCTATCCTCGTAGTTAAACGGATCTATTTTTATAGCATCTATGGATGGCACCAACACAGCAGTTTTATCATCCTTGATGCGTTGTAAAAGGGGCCTGATCCAATCGGTGTTTCCTTCGCAATGTGCGTCGAGGAAGATAAGGGCCTCCCCTGTGGCCTCCCGGGCCGCTGTTTGCCGTGCGCGAGTTAGTCCTATACTGTCGGACAGGGATTAAGGAGAATCCGAGCTTTACTTTTATTTTGATGAATTAGTAATAAACGGTCATTTTTAGGGATGGTTGGTCTCAGTTTAGATACAAAATAATACATTAAATATTTAAAGAAGTAGACTTGGCCATTCAAGAGATATAATTTACTCAGCAGACCCCGAGACTCATGAAAAAGTAACAGTAGCTATGTATATTAGTTATGTATGGGCTGAGTTCCAAATTAATACACTTCGTGCATTTCATATTAAGAAAAAAACAAAAAATGGGTAGAAGTCTATTCCAAAGATATTTTAGTCAGCCGGAAAGAATCCAAAACCTTTCAGTTCCCATATTCTGAAACTCAAACGATCGAACATTTTAGACAAATCACAGGTTTTTACCCACCAGCGACAGTTTTGCTATTCAATAGAGATAGATACGGGGACAGGACGTGTATAGACTGTTTCCACCTTTTGGAATAAAATGGCACATATCGGACAAAGCTCGACGGATCGAACACCACTAAACTAAAAGTATTAATCATACATGGTCTAATATAGAATTTCACTGTCTACTGTCCTACAATAGAAAACAATCTAGCAAGAAACGAGGAAGTACCCACAACGACAACTGTTACTAAAACTACCTTAACTTGTTGTCCTCCAGCCTGGTATTTAAAAGTAGCCTTTGCTATAACATCGATTGGAGGCACTAGAACCGCTTCTCTGTCTTCCTTGATGCGTTGTAAAAGGGGCCTGATCCAATCGATGCTGCCTTCGCAATGTGAGTCGAGGAAGATAAGGGCCTCCCCTGTGGCCTCCCGGGCCCCTGTTTGCCGTGCGCGAGTTAGTCCTATACTGTCGGCAATAAATTCACCGCCACTCATGAAACTAGTGTCAATCGATAGTAAAACGCATCATCATCATCATTATCCACAGCCCACATCGACCCACTGCTGGGCATAGGCCTCTTCTCTATAGCTCCAATCTTCCCGGTCCTGTGCCAATCGCACCCAGTGGGATCCCGACGACTAGACAATATCGTCGGACCATCGGGCCGGTGGTCTGCCCACTGGCCTTGTCGTTCCCCGTGGCCACCACTCCGCGACTGCTTTGGCCCACCTTCCGTCGTCCCGTCTAGCCAAGTGTCCCGCCCATCTCCACCTCAATCTCGTTATCTGTGACCTTTGTTTTCCGTCAAATTTCGACATTTGGCACACGGTCAACGGGGGAGATACCTAACATGGAACGTTCCATCGCTCTTTGTGCTACTTTTATAGTATGCACATTATGCTTTGTGAGCGTCCATGTTTCGGCTCCATAGTTGAGTGATACACACACATTGGTTATATACCTTGGTCTTCAGGCATTGTGGGAGAGAGGATTTGAAGACATCACCCAGTTTCCCGAAAGCAGCCCACCCAATCGATACCATACCGACGGCTAATTTTGTGACGATTCCCAGGGTCTTCTGATTAATGAATCTTTTGAATGCCTTCGGAAGTACAGTGTCTACTTCTTAAAATATTAAAGGTATTTTTTTGTATCTTAACTGACATCAAACCATCCCTAAGAGCCTCACATCACACTAGCGATTTCCGAGCGAGTTCAGAGCGGGGCGGGGCGGGTGCGCGGCGAACACGGGACACTTGGCTAGACGGGACGACGGACGGTGGACCAAAGCAGTCGCGGAGTGGTGGCCACAGGGAGCGACAAGGCCAGTGGGCAGACCACCGGCCCGATGGTCCGACGATATTGTCAAGTCGTCGGGATCCCACTGGGTGCGGTTGGCACAGGACCGGGAAGATTGGCGCTATATAGAAGAGGCCTATGCCCAGCAGTGGGTCGATGTGGGCTGAGGATGATGGTGTCTATGAGGCCTTTCAATCAAACTCAAATAGACAAAATATACTTGTAATGACAAATAGTTAATATAATAAAATTACAGAGTCGAGCCTGACTTGAGTTAGCTATGTAAAAGAATATGCGAAAGAGAGGCTGGGCCTAGTGCCCAGCGCCTTATATAAACGTGTGGGTTGGACCCCCCTCTACACCCTGTCTGCCCCTCAACGTTTGATTACACGCGCGGACAGATGGTATCGATTAATGGTACCAGAACTGCTTTTCTGTTCCGCCTGAGCAAACCGGTGTGATCGCTTGGCAAGGGCGTCGAGGAAGATAATGGCCTCCCCGGCCCCTTTTTGCCGCGCACGAATTAGTCCTTGACTGTCAAATGACAAGGACGGCGGGAAAGTGGACTTAAATATACACTCGTTCCTTTAATCTATATTCCCAATAAGGAGTCTGCGCTGCAAAAAATATATGATCGCACAGACACCTTCAGGAAAAGAATGGAGTCTTTAGAACTGTAAGAATGACGGTGTGATTTTTGGTTGACAGTTTATATTCCTGATTCTATACTACTCTATGATATCCAGAATCAGCTCATCCAAACTAGACATTAACTTATCCCAGAACCATCTAAAACGCAAGTCACCACTATTGTCAGAATATCTTTGACAACTCCTTACAATTTTATACGGAGAGCTCCAAGCTATTCAGAAACTCGCCTTCCTAGTAGTTCGCCTCACGAAGTACATTGGCCAAATTAGCACTTGCCTTACCTATGCCTAGGGACAATTTAGGAAGAAAACAAAGGACAAAAAAAAAATATAACGCATAACATAGCGTCACGCCTTTTCCCATACGGGGTGGCTTATACACACATTTAGCCAGTTATTCAACACTCCGTGCCTGGGGGCTTGCCCATCGCCGCAGCTATGGAGTAATTAAGGTTTCCTCACGTTTTCCATCACCGTTAGAGCATCTGTAATGCACAGGACAGAAAATGTAATCAAAAGGGACTTACCGCTCCGGAAGCCTTAATATTCGTATCATGTCCGAAGGTAGACGCGTGCTGACGTAATGACTTAGCTTCCCTTTTAGTTCTGGTAGAGTTGAGTTGTCATCGACAAGGATGATCTCTTTGAGGTAGACAAATTCGGAGTTCGGGTCCTGGCCAGGGTAACCTAGGGTCATGACCCTACCTTCGTTGTTTATGTATCTGGGGGAGGAACAGGTTCTTTAAGGACTAGGTAGTAACAATGGAATTGAAGTAGAATCTGTAGTAAATAGTGGGGCCTATTCTCTAGGGCACACTCACTAAAATTACTTGACAATATTAGCTCCGACGTTCTTACGCGGTTGCCATAGATTCCATTTTCGAACTCACTTTTGAATTAGTTCATCAGTACATTAAAATAATTCAAATGTCAGTTCGAAAATGGAATCTATGGCGTCCGTATAAGAGTTGTCAAACTTAATATTGTCAATTAATTTTAGTCAGTGTAACCTAGAGAATCGACCACAGTATAAAGCATTAACTGTCAAATATAAATAAAAATAACCGGCCAAGTGCGAGTCGGACTCGCGCACGAAGGGTTCCGTACCATTATCTGTAAAAAACCGCAAAAAAAATATATGTATGGGAGCCCCCCTTAAATATTAATTTAATTTTAATTTAATTATTCATTTTTTAAGTAAATAATATACTCAATATATTGTGAACATTTTAAGCGTCTACCTGCTACCATTATCAATATCGAGCAAAAATGAGCAAAAAAATCACGTTTGTTGTATGGGAGCCCCCCTTAATATTAAATTTCTTTTGATTTTTAGTATTTTTTGTTATAGCGGCAACAGAAATACATCATCTGTGAAAATTTCAACTGTCTAGCTACCACGGTTCATGAGATACAGCCTGGTGACAGACAGACGGACGGACGGACGGACGGACAGACAGCGAAGTCACAGTAATAGGGTCCCGTTTGGCACCCTTCGGGTACGGAACCCTAAAAACGGTCAATTGCGGGTCGGAATCGCACACGAAGGGTATCGTACATCGTACTACAAAGCATAAGCACTCAAAACAATAAAACAAAAACAAAACGAAAATTAAAACGAGCATAATCTTTTTGATTTGAACTCACGAACGACCTACGGATTGAGAGCCTACATCATACCGGCTGCGCTACCACAAAGAAGTGGGTTGACGCGAAATATACCATCATGTTGAAATGCGTGGGGAATCCTTTAATTTGTAATATCTCTCCTATTTCAGTATTTGTTGTTGTTATGGCAACAGATATACACATTCTGTGAAAATTTCAACTTTCTAGCTATTCCGGTTCATGCTCTAGAACCCACTGACGGACAGACAGACGGACAGATGGACGGACAGCCGGACGGACAACGTAAGCTTAGTAATAGGGTCCCGTTAGGCACCCTTCGGGTACGGTACCCTTAACATGATCAGAATGTTTGAAATGAATACGTAAAATATACAGACAAAAGTAAAACATTTCATGTGAAATATGATCGAAATGTTTTAAATGTATATGTTACGTCTAATACTATTATAGGTGGGCGGCTAGAACTAGTTTTCAACCGACTTCAAAAAAAGGAGGAGGTTCTCAATTCGACCCGTATGTTTTTTTTTTTTTTCTATGTTTGTTACGCGATAACTCCGCCAATTATGAACCGATTTGAACAAATATTTTTTCGGCGTATAGGTAATACCTCAAGGGTGGTCCCATTGACACCAGGTCTGGATCTGATGATGGGATCCTGGAGAAATCGAGAGAACTCTTCAAATATTATAGGCAGACCTATAGTGATCTTTGTGTTTTTCATAATAACTCGTGCAAATGCACATGGTAAGCATAATATTGTGATGCGGAACTGCTGATGAAGACCACATATGGCCACCAGATCTGCTCAATACTAGGTACAAATACAATGCGTGGCTGACGGGCAGGCAACGCATAGCCTAAGCCGGTGGACCTAGAGCCATGAAACTTTGTACAGTGGTTCCTTAGTCGCGTGGGGTAGCACTGATATAGGATTTGGCAAAATTAATTCCCCAAGGGGGATAAGGGGTTACAGTTAGTATTACACTCCGTTGCAGAAAAGGTCATTCATTTACTCCATTAACTAAACCTGCTTTAAAGATAAAGTACTAGTTAATCTAACATACGTTGCAGAAAGCCATTTCTGTCTCAAGATATAGTTAGTTAGCTAAAGCGGGCATTAAAACAGCTTACTCTGTGGTTATCAGCAAAAATATTGACAGTGACTCAAATCAATGAATCTTTTCATCAAATGAGTGAATGGTTGCGTTTTGTTTCCTTGACTTTTTCAAACTAAGAACGAAAATGCGTGATCGAAACGCATTATCAAAATAATATGTAATGTCAATGTCAAATGTCACATGTTTTGGTTTGTTTACTGTATTTATCGTGTAACCAAAGAGCAAAGAAAGTAATAAATAACGGTCTCAAGACCTCGCGAAAATGGAGAACGTGAAAAAAAGGGAACATGGTGCCAACTACACTCACGACGAGAAGACATTACTGGCAGACCTTGTTTTTAAGTAAGTACCTACCTACCTAATTCAAGAGGTTTTATCAAGCCGAATCAAATGATCCCAAAATCCCAGGGTACCGTTTTCCACTCTCTCCATCAACTCCATCGTCAGGTGATGACAATCAGAAAGTACTTCACATTAAAATATGAATAGTACATGTGATGACGAAATCGGATGAGCCTAAACCCGACAGGTTTACAAATAAGTATCCTAGGGTTTCGTCTGCCACCTTCGAGCTCCATCATCAGACCAGCTCAATGGTACCATATTATTGTATTGTTAAGACAAACGAACATTTTATGCTTATTGAATAATTTTATCATTGTTTTGTTACAGATGATCTACGTACAATCAAAAAGAAAAAGAATCTCTCCGCAGAATGCTTTAAAAGAATCTATTGTAAGAGGAAGTGCCAAGTGGCTAATTTAGAAAAGAAAAAAGTAATGCAAGAAATCCTTCAGAATAAGCAGCACCATAATATGAAGATGCAATTAATAAGTAAATTAGTAACTCTTGGTAGTAATAATATACTATTTATAATAACTACCTATTGGAAGTGTTACGAAATAATGTTTAATAGAAACTATTGGAAGAGAATAATGTAAATACATTTGTTTTATTTATTTTATTACAAAATAGATAGGTAACTAAGAAAATACTGTATTGACAATTGCAGTTCTTGCGGATGAATCAGTTTCTGGCCTATTCTGCAAAGGTAGCAGAATTTCCTCATCTTCTAAATTAATATCATTTGGAGGTTCTACCTCATCCAGCTCTATGCACATATTGTGTAATATTGCAGTAGCCACAATCACTTTAAGAATGGTTGATGTTTTTGTCAATGTCATCCCCTTCTGTAAGCAAGGGCTTCGCCTTTTCCATACCCCGAAACATCTTTCGACTGTGTTACGAGTAGATATGTGACTTTTATTGTATGCCTCTTCAGCTAGTGTGTGGGGCTGTAGGAAAGGGGTAAGTAAATATTTCTTGCAGTAATACCCGCTATCGCCTAACAAATGATAGTTATTATATCTACCCATATCAAAATTTGCACACAAGTGTGAGTTGTTAAAAATCGTGCAGTCATGTACTGACCCCGGCCAACGAGCAATAATATCTCTTATTTTTAGTTGGGCATCACAAACCACCTGTACATTTATTGAGAAGTACCCCTTCCTGCATCTGTAAACTTCTGAGAGCATCCCTCCTCTAGATATTATTTTAACATGTGTGCCATCCACAGCACCGGCCACCCGTGGAAACCCAGCTATTTCATAAAAATCTTGTGCCACTGTTCTCAATTCATTTCTGTCTGGCATATTTATATATCTAGGGCTTAATTGGGCTATTGCGTGTGTAATTTTTTGAACTATGCGGCAAACTGTCGATTTATGGATGTTTGCTAAATCCCCCATCACCTGTTGAAACGAGCCCGTTGCATAAAACCTGAGACATATCAATAATTGTGTTATGCCATTTATCGATTTATTCCGCTGTGTCATTGGTTCCAAGTCTCCAATCAAGCTTAGAATCTGTAGTACCGCGTTCTTCGTGAACCGGTATCTGATTCGGAAATCCTCTCCATCGTGTTGATCAAATAAATTGACCCTGTCTGGGATATTGCGGCGCTGAATATCTATTTCTGGATCCGAAAGTGACGAGAGGCTTGACATGGACATCCTGCAAGGAAATTGTAGTACATATTTAGGTTATAAAAAAATAACTTAAAAATACAATGCATAGTAGTACTGCAACTTTATTTAAATTCTTACCTGGAATGTTTCAAGCACCTATTACTTTAATTCCTGTATCGTATGTAGTGATATACACAATTTCTTGCAAATAAACAATGTTTACTGGACACTAATGGGTGCTCGGTGACCTATTAAATTTTGACATCCATTATGTTAAAACTATTGTTCCGTTAGGCCTAATGAGCTTTTGTGCAACGTAAATTCGCTTTAATGACACCTTTTGACGTTTCGTTAGATAAGTATTAACGCCCAGTTATAATATCAGTTTAGTTTGCTTTCTGCAACGACTTAACAGAATCTTTAAGGTTTAATGGACAAATAAAACTTAATGACCTTCTCTGCAACTGACGGTTAAACTCAATCTAATCAAATAGGGTTTGTGGAAGTCGGTTTTTTCTAAAGTTTACTTTTTGTTTCAATTATAGCCGGCTAATGTTAGGTCTTACTAAGGTAATTTTAGAAGAGCGGCTTATTTTAGTGGTATTTCTAGGCGAAGTGGTGGGTCAGGATAGGTGAACGATAAAGGGGGTGAGCGAAGCGAATCCCCCTTTATTCTCCGTGTTAGGTTGACATGTAAGAACAATAAACGTAAATGCACACCGAGTATTATCTGGTTACAACTAGTTCTAGCTGCTCAGCTATAATAGTATTAGACGTAACATATACATTTAAAACATTTCGATCATATTTCACATGAAATGTTTTACTTTTGTCTGTATATTTTACGTATTCATTTCAAACATTCTGATCATGTTAAGGGTACCGTACCCGAAGGGTGCCTAACGGGACCCTATTACTAAGCTTACGTTGTCCGTCCGTCTGTCCGTCCATCTGTCCGTCTGTCTGTCCGTCCGTCTGTCCGTCGGTGGGTTCTAGAGCATGAACCGTAATAGCTAGAAAGTTAGCCGTAACATATACGTAAATCGTAAGATATAAAGTCAAATTTTAATGTAAAACATATCAGGTAAAAATATGAACAAAATGTGTAAAAAATTAGAGTTAAACGTAAACATGTGGCGTAACATGTAAAATATATCCCTAATATGTAAAATATAAACGTAATATGTAAAATATAAACATAATAATGTAAAATAAAACGTAATAATGTAAAATATATACATAAAACGTAAAATATAGGCATAAAATATAAAATATAGACATAAAATGTAAACGTAAAATGTAAAATATGAAGGTAAAATGTAAATTATGAACATCACGTGTAAATGTACAACATAAACATAAAACAACACAAGAAAAAACAAAGGTAGGTACAGCTCTCCAACGATCTCATGGCACGCTGTGACAGGTGGAACTAACGCTTGCTTGATGACCAATCAATGAGGAATGAAAGGTCGGTGTTGGTGACAGTTTCGTTGCATAAGGTTTCGTAGAAGTGGCGCCCCCCCTGTAAACATCGCACACACGCCAAAAGATCGTTGGAAAGCTACAGTCTGCACAAAATAAAAGGCTCGTTTTGACAGTTCACGCCCATGAAGTTTTAACCCCTAACGCGTAGCTAATAGAAGCGGTTTTCCTAAAAAAGACTTGTACGCTTTGCTTGTGTTGGCTTTTATTACCTACGCATTAGGGGTTAAAACTTCATGGGCGTGAACTGTCAAAACGGGCCTTTTATTTTGTGAAGACTTTATAAAGCCGTTACTGCCGTAATGTTAATCACCTGGCCTGCTTCAGCCAGGGCTGGTCTCGTCTGGCGCTGTTGAGCACGCTCCACACGGTCCGCAGCACCACCGAGTAAGGCTCGTTGTGGAAGATGATGATCACGGAGACGGACGGCAGCTCGGCATCGTAGACCACACGTTTGCAGGCCGGGTGACGGACGTCTGTCAACGGGGAGAGGACTGTGAGCTAAGTAAGTCAATGTACGGTCGCCTGCGCCTAAAAGTATACAAGCAGTGTAAGCGGGATTCACTCGTTAGTTAGACCTGGGCCCAAATTCTACTGTTCACAAGCATACCACAAGCCTGGCACAAACTTGAATACCTGCCTCCAAGTACTTATCAAACACTGAGTGGCTGTTTGGTTGTAAACTATAGTTAAAAAAAAAACTTTCCACGATACAGACTATCAAACACTTTGGCTGTGTACGGTTTCAAGACCCTTGCCTTTCCCAAAAAAAGTAGAACTGTATCGTTATGGAAAAAAAGTTTAATAATAACATTAGTTTTGTTCGAGAAGTAGTTTTATTATTAAAAAAATAATTTGATTACTATATTGCGTTTATAAAGTACGTCATTATGAATTCGATTTCAAGTTTGTAATTGGAACTTTATGACATGAGAGTAGATAAAAAATATTACGCATTATAAACTAATTAATTAATCCTTCCTATTGCTGATAAGACTGATTGAAAAATCTCACATGCACATGCATATTAGATTCATTGACACACTTCGGCTGACTGCAATTAACTGCATATTGGATCAACGGCTAATACCTAATTCTTTATTGTTATTTTTTTAACAGCAATGCCTAGCATAGCACCTGAGTATTGATAAGAAGGAGTATGCAACATACAGACAAAGCAATGTTGTTAATTGCCTTTACGATTTATAACGGCAGTCTCCGCTGGTCCGGGCGCGGGACATCCTCAATGCACTCTTGGCTGCAGCACCATTGAATGATCTGTTTGGTGATGCATGGAGTGATACTGTGCGAGAATGTGGAAGGTTCTGTGAGAAGATTGGATGATAGGGTTGTCATGTAATTATTATCCCAAATGACTAATGGACATAATGTTATTGAATAATCGAATGTATGTAATTGACCTGACTAATAATTTCATGTGGTATTTAATGTAGGTAATCTATTTTATAGTTTGGATACTTTGTACGACGGATTGGATTTTTTTCTGTCATGTTGTACGAATTTACTTTAAATAAATAAATAATGTAATGCAAAAAAAATATATACAGACACTTCTTAATAATGGAAAAAGGCAAGCTTATCTGTAATAATAATAACAGTGCTTACTCTTCCAGCAAACGTAGGATGTACAGGATGTACTTATCCATTTCTACTTCCAATGCACAAAAACTCAAAAAAATCTCATTCCTCAAAATTCCCAAAATATCTTTAGTCAATACAAGTAGGTATTTAACCCAACCCCCGGTTAAAGCTTCCCTAGATAGAATCTTTTGGTGTATCAGACATGAAACATGTTAGTTTTTGTTTACAACAACAAAATGACACTCAGATTCACCAATTTTGGCTATAGTTTTCAATAAAGAAAAGGGATATTATATACTGTCCATATTTGGTACTTTGTTAAATTTATACCATCTTTGTAAACCTATGGAGTGCAATAAATGATTGAGTATTGAGTATTGAGTATTGGGACAAGAGGAAATCTAATGGCCACTCTACACAAGTTTCAAAGCTGAAATATTTTAAAATTTATTCCTTTACCAAAGCTTATTACAAAATAGAGGGTTAGCATTAACAAAAGGGTGCCATCAACACGAAGGCTCCGGAGTGCCATCAACACGAAGGCACCGGAAGACTGGAAAGCCTTCCAAAAAGCACGCAACCAGTTCAAAAAGCAAACTAGGAACAACTTCAGAGAATCCTGGAGAAACGTCTGTAGCTCGATAAACAGCGTGTCACAGGCCTCTCGGATCAAAAAACTGATTGGCAAAGACCCACAACACCAACCTGGATCGTTAAAAAAACCTGACGGGGAATATACTAAAAGCGAAGATGAGCTCTGTAGTGTACTACTACAAGCGCACTTCCCGGGTAGCACTATCCTGCCAGCTAACACAGAAGAAGCATCCACAAAACAAACTAATCTCTCACTCACAGCAAAACCATTGCCAGAGGCATGGGCGGGAGCAGAAGATCTAGTTGATGAAGAGAAAGTGAGATGGGCAATCAACTCCTTTCGTCCATATAAATCACGCGGACCGGATGGCGTATTACCAGCCTTACTTCAATGGGGAATAAAACTACTAATACCAATATTGGTAAAAACATTTAAGGCCTGTTTAGCACTAGGCTACATGCCAGCAAGCTGGAGAGAGGTGAAGGTCGTCTTCCTACCGAAACCAGGTAAGGTCGACTACACTGAGCCCAAATCCTTCAGGCCTATAAGTCTCACATCGTTTATCCTTAAAACACTGGAACGAATGTGCGACAGATACATCAGGGATGGCCCGATAAAAATTAACCTTATACACCCGAACCAACACGCGTACCAAGCAGGCAAATCCACGGAGACAGCCTTGCACGCAGTGGTCAGAAGAATTGAAAGCTCAATACTAAACCAACAGTCATGCCTAGCGGTGTTCATAGATATCGAAGGGGCTTTTGACAAAACAAATTTCAGCAGCATCAGCACGGGATTGGAGCAATTAGGTACCAACCCCGATTTGATCAACTGGATATCGAATATGCTGGAATCCAGGATAATCTCCTTGGAACTCAGCAACATAATCAAATGCAAAGTGGCCAAGGGCTGCCCTCAAGGTGGTGTACTATAACCACTACTGTGGTTATTGGTAGCCAACGACTTGGTGTCACAGCTAAACACAAGAGGATTTTACTCAATTGCATACGCCGATGACGTAACCATACTTGTGAACGGCCTATTTGTAAACACCTTATTCGACCGAATGCAATTAGCACTACGGAACGTCGAAACATGGTGCAACAAAACCAAACTATCAGTAAACCCTGCAAAAACGGAGATGGTATTATTTACAAAAAAGATAGATCATGGCAATTACAGACTGCCAAAACTCTTTAATAAAACACTTACTTTAACAAACCAAGCCAAGTACCTAGGCGTATCGCTTGACCACAAACTAAGTTGGAACAAACACATAGAAGCGACACTAAAGAAAGCCACCATATCATTTTTCCAGTGTAGGAAGATGGTGGGTAATGGCTGGGGACTCAAGCCTAAAATATGTCGATGGATGTATACGGCAGTGGTGAGACCAGTCATTTCGTACGGCTCCCTGGTATGGTGGCAACGGACAACGCAAACCACAACGGTAGCACAATTACAGCAGTTCCAGCGAATGGCGTGTGTAGCGATCACAAGCTGCATGAGATCAACGCCATCAGCGGCTCTGGAAATAATGCTAGGGATACCACCATTAGACTTATTCATACAGCAGGAGGCAAAATCTGCAGCCATAAGACTGTATAGTACAGGACAATGGAAAGGCCAATTGGCAGACAAAGGACACACAATCCTGCCGAAACTTTCGACGACGTACCGGAAGCCATTATTGGGATTGATCGCATAAAACCTGAATTCCTTTTCGGAAGGAATTACGAAATCATAGCTCGGGATGTAGAAACAACACCGAATCCAAATCAGAACACCATAACAATATATACAGACGGGTCAAAGAACAGCCGCAACACAGGCGGAGGTATCTTCTCGCCAGAACTTAACATAACCATTCCCTGAACTTCGGGGAGGAAACAACAGTGTTTCAAGCGGAGTCACTGAGCCTCCTCCACGGAGCCATGCATATACAAGATCATGCACAGGGAATGGAAATTACCTTTAAAACGGACTGCGCTGCCATACTAAGCGCACTAAAGAGATCTTAACAAAATCTAAACTTATACTAGAATGTCATGAAGCACTAAACAACTTAGGCAGCAAAAACAAAGTCACAGTCCAGTGGGTCAAGGGTCATCAAGGAGACCAGGGCAACTGCGACGCAGACAAGCTAGCAAGAATAGGGGCTAGAAGGACGGCGATTGGCCCTCCACCCTTCTCGCCATTATCAGCTGAAGCACTAAGGAGGCGGCTTAATTCAGCCACATTAGTGCAACAGAACAAATTGTGGTCCAGCAGAGAAGACTGTAAAAACACAAAACTTTTTATAAACAAGTATAACCATAGGTTTACTGACTACCTAATAAGGCTGCCACGCAGCAAAATAAAAATACTAACAGGCCTTATAACAGGCCATGGTCCACTAAATAAACACTTGAAAATTACAGGTGCAACCGACAGCCCCCTATGCAGGGGTTGCATGGAAGTGGAAGAGACGGTCGAGCACATGTTGCTGGCATGTCCATCCACAATTGAAACCAGGATGGCGATTCTGGGAGAAGCATCATCGACCCGGGAGCTCCTTGAACATCCAGAGTTGGGTTGGCTGAGATGAGAGAGAGGGAGAAGGGGACATGCACAAAGGCCCCGCACATGTGGGCCACGTGCAGGCACTTCAGCCCCCTTACAGAAGATACAAGATAACAAAAGGGTGCGCGCGCAAAAGATTCGGGCCCGGTTTCTTGTAAACCTTTTTACCTCAAAATTGCGAGACAGATTGTCAAACTCTGTTTACAGATCCACCACGATATCTAGAGAACGGCGAAGGTGGAACTACTGATGCCACTATGAAAATGTCACTTAACTGTCTGTTTGTTTGCATTGTGTATGCGGCGCCATCACTCATTCTCTAGCTAACGTGGTGGCACTGTAAATTTAGTTTGGGTTACTGGAAGATTTAACTGACAGACTGTCAGCCGCCTGTCAAGATCTCTAATTTATTGCCAGTTAGAGCCTTTTCGGGTTTCTGAAAGCATTTTCTGTAAGTCAACTGACATTTGATTTCAAATTGGAGAATATTGAACAATTAGTGGTGTGTTATCCTGATTATCTCGAATTTAACTTCATATTATTCAACTTCCAAGAGTGTTTGCACAAAACCAAGTGAGTACAATGCTGAAAGAAATCTCTTTTTAGACATAAGCTCGCCTTTGTACATATCTTTCTGTAAATTTTAAGTGTTTTTTATGTATTTGTGCGATAAAGTATAAATGAAATATGGTTTTTATGTGGCGGCATTTTCAACCTCAGATCAATTAAACTCTTTGTTCCTAGTTCCTCTAAGTTTTCAACAAACTGCAAATGTCAACAACTCAACAGACCAACGTGAATTTGATGTTTGTAGAGACAAAGCTATGTGCTAGAGGGAAATAGTGACTGAATGAAAATGAGCAAATGGGCTGGGTCACCACATACAATATAAAATCAGCCGTCAACAGTAGATTACCTATTTTCCAATCATTTATATTCTAGAAACTGAAAGCTTGTCAATAGATTGTTATTTGTAATAAACTGCTGACTGATACGTCAAATTGAAATTGTACGAGAAACTGGCCGATACCCTCTTATTCATAAAACATATCAAGCCTTTGATAACTAAAATGTGTTTTGTCCCTTTCTCACAAACACCAATGTACAAATCTTAACCTTCCTGCGAGTGCATGAACATATAATAATATGTCCATGACTTTGGTAGTGAGTACCAAGACGTCAATTAATGTCTATTGCAAGGAAATTAAAACTGAATTTCATCTAATTCTAACTAATATATTTTGTCAAATAAACTTTTTTCATTTTCAACTAGAGCTTGTCTAAGCTGAAATGACGCACCCCACTCCTTGGTTTTGTATGACAAATAAATACAAAACCAAGGAGTGGGGCGCGTCATTTCAGCTTAGACAAGCTCTACAGAGTAAAGAACTTTTCAGTAGAGTACACACAATGGCCCATGTTGGGCCCATGGTGGCAAAACAAACAAGACAGAGCTATACAGCTTTTTATATTGTCCCATTCTATGTGCCTGTAATCAATCACCTATGATGGCCCATTGGGTAGAGTGGTCATATTGTAACATAAACATTTAAACACAGTATGATAACTACACTGTGTCATGGGAACCAGAAACAGAGACATCATAAACATGTAAACATCCAAGACCTGACGACGACGAACCCGGGATGTCTTGCATGGTAGACACAGGCAGAGCAGACAGATATTCGTTTGGTGATAGAAGAGACCCAACATACCTTTTAGTGTTCTGTTGTACGGTATCCTATCACTAAGATACACGTTCATGGCGAGTTTCTTCCTCGATTCCTCCCCCAACTCCTTGTCCAGGCCGGTGAGGTATGCCGCCTCGCCCATAGCACCCAGGTCAGGTATGATCCGGGCCTCATCCTCAAGAATTTGCCTCTCATACTCAGCCTCTGCCGAACCGGCAGGATAAGCTGCGGTAGAACGCCGCCCACCGCTCCAATATTCAAACAAAGCGAGCACCGCTACAATAAATAACAACAGACCAGTAACTTTAGCGACATGGTAGCATTTTCTCACTGGTAATTTCATTGTATTTAGCGGAAAACCCGCCGAGATCCGCCGCAGTCGACGTCGTTTTGACGTTTGGCGTCCATGTTTTTTGTTTACAATCGTAGTTTTTAAAACAGGAAGAGCGAAGATAAACATTTTTTGAGCCTAATCTCGCTCGATTGTTTGTTTGAAATCTCTTTTACCGGGGCGGCTTTTTGGTTGTACTTTCTGACTAGCTAGGGTTCTGTACCCGAAGGAATATATTATTGAGCCTCCACTTTCTAATGATCATCCGTCTTTCCATCTTGCTGTCCGTCATCATTAGACTCATTAGGTCATTCATTAAATCAAACTCGGTAGGGTTGCATCTTTTGGTAACAGAGTTCCCTTGGCCACCTTCCGTCTCCATCATCAGATCAGTTCAAAGTTAAAAAAATATTGCATTGTCATTCAACTTACATACGTATGCAAAATTTCAGCTCAATCGAATCACGGGAAGTGGGTCAAAAGAGCGTTCGATCGAAGATTCCGTTACAAACAACATAGGTACATGCACCCTTACATACAAAGATACAAGTGAAGCTAATAAAAGCGTGACCCTTCCACAACCTACCGTAAAGACACCCGCAGTACGATGGATGACAGTACAGGAGACCTATAGGCACAGAAGAGATAATAGTAGGTACTACATACAGAACGGCCACTCCCTTCCCCGCGCGGATTCAGATACCGCACCTCACCCCGGAGTCCGGGAACCTCTTCGGGAGACACTTTGTATAGAAGCTGAACGCACACATTCACAAACGAACGAGTTTACGTACACATTTGCACGTGTACAAATGTCATTAGACTATCATAAATAAATAAAAGCCAGCCTTATTTCCTATTCCCGTCCCGGTGCACGGAGACCCAGTGTTGCAGTATTTTATTATTATAGATGTTGTTCACTATGATCCCCAGGATACCATTGCTGGACCGTCTAAGGGCTTCCCAAAACACTGCAATCCTGGACCTCAGCAACGCAAAGAAGTCTGGAACCCTGGCATTTGCGAACATGCCCGACGCGCTACAGTGTCTCGGTAGCCTCATGAGACTACGTAGGGCATTATTGTACTGTACTCTGAGGGCGTTATAGGACCGTCTGGTGTATGTGGTCCATAGCTGGCAGGTGTAGAAACACTGACAATAGGCCTTGAACAGTGTGATTTTAACGTCCTCAGAGCACTTGCCGAATCTTCGCACGAGCATGTTACATCGCATAGCCAGGGCTCTGCGCTCCCGCTCGAGGTCCAGGTCATCACTGAGCTTCTCAGTGAGGATGTGCCCCAAGTATCTAAACTGCTGCACAACCCGTACTGGCCCATCATATAGATATACTGGGGGCACCGTCTCCGGACCCCTCCCTGCCCGAAACACCATAACCTCTGTCTTTTTGATGTTATATCTCATGCCGTGGCTTGCTGAGTATTTTTGACAGACAGAGATCAGATGCCTCAAACCGCTGATTGAGGGGCTGAGGAGCACCATATCATCAGCATAGCTCAGGTTATTCACACAAATCCCATCAATATGGCATCCGATTTTGGTGCCCCTCAACTCCTCAATCAGCCCATTCATGTAGAGATTAAAGAGGTCCGGAGAGGTAAGCCCCCCCTGACGCACGCCACACTCTAATCTGTATTCACTAGAGTGTGCGTCGCCCCATCGCACGCTGTTAGTCTGGTTCCCGTACCAGTACCTCAACAGATCCGCTACATGCGTGGGTACATTTGACTCATTCAGTTTTTTCCATAAGATCTGGTAGTTGACAAGGTCAAACGCCTTACTCAGATCTAGGAAACACGCGTACACTGACGTGTCCCTATTAATGTAGTAGTTGGCAGTGTACTTTAGTGCAATAATAGCGGAGTCTGTTGAGAGACCGGGACGGAAACCAAACTGCGCCTCGTCAATCTTTAAACTACTGCACAGCTCGGGCTGCAGCAGCCGCTCAAACACCTTACCAACAATGGTCCCTAGGGATATAGGTCTGTAATTGGTTAGGCTGTAATTGGTTAGGCTATGTAGTAGTAATAGGTGATTATTTTACGAGCGTTCTATGGAGTGTCCGAGGTGTGCTATAGGCCTAATATCAACTCTTATAGCTGGCTGGGAACGATTTTGCTCTGCTATTTCGTACTATGATCAAGTTGATCAACTATAATTGAAACAAAAAGTAAACTTTAGAAAAAACCGACTTCCACAAACCCTATTTGATTAGATTGAGTTTAATACAAACTGTAACCTCTTTCCCCCCCCCCATCTTGGGGAATTAATTTTGTTAAATCCCATATCAGTGCTTCCCCACGCTACTAAGGAACCACAAAAATATCGTATCAATTTACATTCACAATAGTGAATAACGACTCAAGTCACTTTAAAATAGAAAAATTACATAAAACAAAAAAATCACAGCTCATATCTTTTATATGAGTTATGGCTAATTGTTTTATTGTTCTTTTGCAGGAACAGTTGCTTCAAAAGGTTGAGTAGTAAAAGTTTTATGTTTTTTTTTTTCAATCGTGATTTTGTCTTTTGGCTCTCCTGAAAAGTCAACTCAAACGAGTTGTACCCTTTTTCACGGGACCCACAGAACTGTTCACCTCCTGTTTACCTTGTCGGATAACCTGGCAACGGCTGAATCATATTTACGATTTTAAACTGTCTTGTTTTGAAAATTGCCTGGAAGGCTGGCTATTTATAAGCTCATATTAGGTCTCGTAAACCATAATAAACTAGTGGCTCTGTGAGCTGTAGACCTCGCGAGTATGTCGGTGGGAAAGCTGAACTGCTAACACACATAAAAAAAATAACCCAAATAATTTTCTTTCAATAACACATACAAACTTATGAATGTACCTGGTTACGTACATGCAGTATGAAAGTAGCCGCACCAATAACTTTGTAAACTACATTTCGCGATCTTTAATACAACCTATTGACTTTTTACTAAAATTATATAGTCTGTTTCACTCTCATGGCCTTTACGAATCCAACGACACCTCATTTGTTAATATCCATCGAGCCGTTTGGGTTGTAGCGATTTTTTTACATTTTAAAACCCCATATCTCCGCCATTTTGAAAAAAATCAAAAAACTGGCTCGAGTAAAAAATTCTATTTATTTTTCCAACCTGCTCACAAAATTTCACGAGAATCGGTTCATAAATGCGACCTGTAGAGGAGAACAACCGGACAGACATACGAAAGCATTTTTGCCCAAACCTGAAACGGAGACGCTTCGCTCGCTTCGCTCGCTCGGTCAATAAATGAAATAAAAATAAATAATTTTATGAAATTCCAGTTATAAACCGAATTATTTAGGATATTAATTTGTAAATATGAGATACGATCACGATCCGATTTCTCATAATTTGGGATCGATCCGCTAGTGGATCGTATGCCTTCGATCCTATCCGAAAATCGACAATCGTAATCGGCCGGGGCACATCCCTAGCTCGGCACATGTCCGTCAATGTCCGTGAACTTGAAAATATCAGAAAAAGTTGGACAAATCAAAACAAACCACAGACTCTAATGGTACCTACTAAAACAAACTCAGCTTTGCATTATTAGTTTATTTTCTAAATTACAGTACCTATAAACAAAGAACAAATGTCTAAGCCGGAGTTAGTAGCAATATACCGCCTGGAGTTCTACAAAAAGCAGAAAAATTGGAAGTTTGGTCGTGAAACAAAAAAAAAATCGGCTAGACCCAAAAAGCGGTAAGAACTACTTTACAAATCATCAACTCAGAGCCGGAGGGTTCAAAAGTTCTTAGTCAACACTTTAGATGCTAGGTACTCTATACTTATTGGCGATTCCATTGTTCTAACAAAAACTTTTAGGTCAACGATAAAAGCTTACATCAACATTTTTTTTTAATTCTTTGAGGGTAGGACTGCCTTTCATTCTTGAATATTGACCCTTTTAGACTCTAAAACCGTGTAGTTAAGGGCTCTACTCACGCGATCTGTTGCTGCAACTTGCTGCCTTGCAACCAATTGCAGGTAGGTAGATTGCATTGTGAGTAGGCAGATTGCAGATTGCATGCAATCAATTGCATCGTGAGTAGGCAGGTTGCTGGTTGCATGCAACAAGTTGCAGCGACAAGTTACATGACAGATTGCATTGTGAGTAGTGCCCATTGCGTTTCTTTGTGTTAAACTAAATTGAAATTCCAATTGGTGTGCAGGATCCCGCTAGACCAGACATATGATGTGGTGTCTCCACACAATGAAGCCTTCCTAGAGACCGGGCCCAATGCCCCGCATGGTAAGAAGCAAAATATAAAAGTTCACCATCATCATCATCATCATCTTCCTGGGGTATAGCTGGTGACCTCTGTGGCGATGAGGTTGAGGCTTTGCTTTCCGAGTGAGACATCCTGGTCAGATCCCAGCTAATATACATGGGATAATCTACCCCAAAGTGGCTGATGAAGGCAACGCGACAATGGGAGGGCATGCCTAACACGCCATTAGCTCCATCACAACAACTGCTTATGGTCCAAGGACTGATCGCATGTTTGCAAAAAAAAGGAAAAAAAAAAAAGATCCCAGCTAGAGAGCAAGAAAAAAAAACCACTGGTCTTGGATATTACATTACATGTTTGCGTTTCATAATTTCTTTATTGCACACAATTAATTGCAATGACAAAAAGTAAATAAAAACAGTGTACAAAGGCGAGCTTATCTCTAAAAAGAGATCTCTTCTAGCAAACCAAGGTCCGATGAGATAGTTTGATATATCAGCAAGGGTAGACCTTTGTGTACAACAATATACCTGCCTTTGTGTACAACAATATACCTACGAGTCCCTACAAAGCTAGAATATACCTACTTACATCCAAATACATCCTAAAATTAACTACCAAAATATTAAAGATATAATACTATTAATAAACTAATATATATATAAAGAAATATTTACATACACATACATACACTAATAAATACATACAAACTACCTGAGATTTAAAGAATAAGGTAATGTCTCTTTACCTGGCTTTTAAATATGTCTGGTTTCCACAACAAAATGTGTGCTCCAGAAGCAATGTATGTCCCTGTATGTAAATGTTATGTTGTACTATTTATAGGGTTCTCAGTACACATTAAAATTTGTTCCGATTTTAGGCTTTAAAATATACATATTTTATCTAAAGTTTCAAAAGATGACATCAACATAAAATAGTGTCAAACTTTTTCCAAAATGAGTGGTGGGGGCAAATTGTGTCTACAGTTTGTCAGTTATTCAATACTCCATTCTGATTGGGCCATCATATTCATATTCATGATGTTTATTGCACAAAAATAATTGAAACAAAAAGTAAACTTTAGAAAAAACCGACTTCCACAAACCCTATTTGATTAGATTGAGTTTAATACAAACTGTGACCCCTTATCCCCCCCCCTTGGGGAATTAATTTTGTTAAATCCCATATCAGTGCTACCCCACGCTACTAAGGAATCTCTGTACAAAGTTTCATGGCTCTAGGTCCACCGGTTTAGGCTATGCGTTGCCTGCCCGTCAGCCACGCATTGTATTTGTACCTAGTATTGAGCAGATCTGGTGGCCATATGTGGTCTTCATCAGCAGTTCCGCATCACAATATTATGCTTACCATGTGAATTTGCACGAGTTATTATGAAAAACACAAAAATCACTATAGGTCTGCCTATAATATTTGAAGATTTCCCTCGATTTCTCCAGGATCCCATCATCAGATCCTGACCTGGTGTCAATGGGACCAATGGGAAGGTAAACCCTTTCAAACAAAAAAATAATTTTCCAAATCGGTCCATCCGTGTAGGCGCTATTGGGGTACAGACAGAAAAAAAAACATCCGGACGAATTGTAAACCTCCTCCTTTTGGGAAGTCGGTTAAAAAGTTAAATAATACATGGAAAATACACATTATATGCAAGGGCGAGCTTATCTCTAAGATGTAGATCACTGTAGATAAGAATGAAGGTTTTCTCACATTGTTTTATAAAAGATATTTCAGATAGTTCATATTTTTTATTTATTTTTTCATATGTATTTGGCCAACTTGTGATCGGTTTTGCACCATGAGCAGTTTTTATGAAGATTTATGGCGATTTGGGCATTCCATTCCAGTGTTTGGTCGCCCTTCTTGGTACTTTTTGGGTTAACTATATATTGTCCCAAACATGTTTTCTCTTCAATCTCCTTTGGTAGGGAATATCACTGAGTGTCGAAGCCAGCTGGTTTTGATGATGGTTGATGCTATCTCTGTAGGTTCTGGTCATTTGTGACACCTCCTTAATAGTAGGCATTTGTAAGTAGTCATGAACTTCATCATTTCTTGTGACTTCAAGGCTGAATTTTGGAAGCGTTGTAGGATTTCAATGTTAGAGTTACTTGCAGTCCCCCATAATTGTATTCCATATGTCCATATCGGTTTTAGCACAGTCTTGTAGACGAGTACCTTATTGTTGACTGATAGCTTAGACTGTCTTCCAATGAGCCATTCCAGTGATCTGTATCTGTGGTTAAGCTCATCACGCTTTTTCCTTATGTGGAGGATATATTTCATAATAAACAGCAGAGAATAGGTACCCTAACTATTCCTATTCTGGATTACAAACCTAAGCACTCTAACTTTTTACTTCTCCTCAGCATCAGACAATAATTTGGAGGTAGCTGTCTTCGATATCACACACAAAAGCGAGCATTCAGAACCAATTGGATCGCCACCCACCACGGAACCCCAAAAGAGTCCTGACATCAACAGCAACTACATCAACAAAAATGATGAAACAATCAAAACTAAGTCGAAAATCTCCAACAGGCTTCAAGCATTCTTTGAAGCAGTAAAAAACTGTTCGGATTACATTGAAGAGTCAAACGAGACAGATGTATGCTATAGAAACAATGACTGGCCGGAATGTGATAATGTGTTCTATACAAATCTGGCAAACGGAGCTGAGGATGTTGACAGCTGGAACGGAAGATGTGGTGATTGGGCAGATGCTAGAGAGGGTTCTGCAGAAACTGACGTGATCTGGCCACCTTCGTCCGGTAGGTAAAATCCCAAGGAGTTTCACAAATGAAGGCCCGTTGCAGTTAAGCTAAGGTTACCTCAGGATGTTTCTTATCACCATAGAATATGCTCACGCCGGCTTCCCGGAAACGGAGTTGGCAGGGAGTAAAGACCTCCACTAGCTGCGATCCTGCATCCGTCGCATGTCTACCCCCGCGGGGGACGCGATGAAGGACAGAGCATGCACTTTACATTTCGCTTAGTATGCTACGGGTGCCGCAACGGGTGCAAATCTAACCCCTGGGCGCTGATTAAGTTAACAGGTTGGTTAAATCAGCCTCAGCCAATCACGTGCCTCTATTATTCAAAATAGCGAGATGTGATCGGCCGAAACTGATTTAACCAACCTGTTAACTTAATCAGCGCCCAGGAAACCGGGGGTAAATATTTCTTTTTATCACACCTGCTCTGAAAATACATACTAATTATACCAATTAGAGGGAAGAAACGCCTTTATCCCGCCCTTCAAATCCTTTCATCCCAAGGTATGGAAGTATGTATGAAAATCCTTCCGACCCAAGGGTGGGAAGTATGTATGAAATTCCATTACATACCCGGTTTTTTTTTATTTTTATTTGTCAGCAGTCATACTGCAAAGAGACTTTAACTGTCTACTAATTAAATTTCAAGTAAATTGTTACTGGCCACATACAGTTTTTTTTTTACCAGTTACCAACCTCTTTGGTGCATACAGAAAATTAAACGAAATTATTTTTGTATATAAAACGCGCGGAATCACGGAAGAAGTGGCTGCATGACCTTATGATCTTAGCCTACTCCAGAAACGGGCGAATAAAAAAAGGAAAAGCCCGCGCATTTTCGCAAAAACTTCGAGCAATACATTTTCAGAAAATGAAGTCGTTTTCTTTTCCTTTTGCCAACGTATGAAATTTTCATAAGTACTGCAGATTTCTATGCATTTATGTCTATAATTTTCCTCGTAGGTGTAATAAAAAGAGTTCCATACCTCAAATGGTTTGCGCCCCTCGCAAGCTCGTGGCGCAAATGCCATAATCTCGGTATGGAACTGTCACTTTCTTCCCTCTGAAGTAATGTACTATTTTATCACACCTGCTCTGAAAATACATACTAATTATACCAATTAGAGGGAAGAAACGCCTTTATCCCGCCCTTCAAATCCTTTCATCCCAAGGTATGGAAGTATGTATGAAAATCCTTCCGACCCAAGGGTGGGAAGTATGTATGAAATTCCATTACATACCCGGTTTTTTTTATTTTTATTTGTCAGCAGTCATACTGCAAAGAGACTTTAACTGTCTACTAATTAAATTTCAAGTAAATTGTTACTGGCCACATACAGTTTTTTTTTTACCAGTTACCAACCTCTTTGGTGCATACAGAAAATTAAACGAAATTATTTTTGTATATAAAACGCGCGGAATCACGGAAGAAGTGGCTGCATGACCTTATGATCTTAGCCTACTCCAGAAACGGGCGAATAAAAAAAGGAAAAGCCCGCGCATTTTCGCAAAAACTTCGAGCAATACATTTTCAGAAAATGAAGTCGTTTTCTTTTCCTTTTGCCAACGTATGAAATTTTCATAAGTACTGCAGATTTCTATGCATTTATGTCTATAATTTTCCTCGTAGGTGTAATAAAAAGAGTTCCATACCTCAAATGGTTTGCGCCCCTCGCAAGCTCGTGGCGCAAATGCCATAATCTCGGTATGGAACTGTCACTTTCTTCCCTCTGAAGTAATGTACTATTATTACCGTAGATTACTTACGTACGTAATACATTATTTTTTTCTCCACATTTGACCACTTGGAGAAGAAGAGGTCTGATCAAAGTTCAACCCAAAAGTAACATAATGTCACAACTTTTCCCATACGGGGTCTCAGTGGGCGTCCCGCAGAATGAAGGTTTCCTCGCGATGTTTTCCATCACCCTTAATACGTCTGTAAACGTAATGATAGATGTCTCCCAAAAGTAGTACCACATATAATATTATAGTATCTGTTACTACATAATGTCATTGATGGTTCATTGTAACTGTGACGACCTCTGTGGCGCAGCGGTTGTGGGCTCTGCCTACCATGCGAGAGGTACCGAGTTTGATTCCCGGTTGCGGATAAAGAAAAACAAAACAATCGGTCAAGTGCGAGCCAGATTCGCACAAGAAGGGTACCGTACCATCGTACAAAAATAATAAAACAAAAAGAAAATTAAAAAGATTATGCCCTCACGAGGATTTCAACTCACGACCTACGGATTGAGGGCCTACACATACCGGCTGCGCCACGACGGCGATGTGAGTTGACGCGAAATATACCATCATAGTGAAATGCGTGGGTTTATCAAAACACGTCTCTTGTATGGGGACCCTCTCTATGCGCCTGTGTAAAATGTAAATGTAATTTTCAGCTCCCGAAGCGGACTTGTTGGCTCACGCGGGCCCTGATGAGAAGCAGCTCCTGCTCCAGGATTTGTGGATCCAGTTGCGAGAGGCGGCTGGTGAGAGCATCATTGTTTTTTACCGTAACATATACAATACACAGGTAATAAATCTGTAAAAGTGTTTACAAGTCCATTATATCTACCCTTAAAGAGCCTACCCTATATCACAGATACTATAATGTTATACTAATACAGATTGACCACCAATAAGAACATAACCCAGTCCATATAAAAATATAAGTTCCAATATTTCCTAAAATATATATTATTTCAAAAAAATCAAAACGTACGAGCATAGTTTTCCATAGTATCTCAAACATGTAAAAAAATTCTGAAAATCGGACAAGGTTTAGGGTGTGGAAAACGTTACCGCTTTTTGTATGGAAGCTCGCGAGTACACGATCCTCTTAACCAAAAGCTTAGTGAATTTTCCGCTCTTCCAATCAGTAAAGTTACGACATTTGTCACGTTTAATAAGATTTGCACCCGTAGCATGCCTGCCCCCGCGGGAGGTCGCGAAGGGAGGGAGTGAAGGGCTTCCGCGACTAAACCTCCCCCGCATTCGGTATGCTAGGTGTCGGAGATCAAAAGACTTAAGTGGCCGCTCTCTTGCAAGATAGACACCACCCGCCCCGCACCACCCGCCCTGACCCCGCGGCACAGATTACTAAATATTTACTACGTAACAGATACTTCACTCAGTAGGAAATTTCCAATACCTACTGCTATAATAGCCTACTCCGTCGCGTCAGCAACCGCTGCATGCTAAAATGTGCCTAAATGCTCAAGCGTACAGTTGTGATCGCCTCGCACCGCGCGATCTCACACTAATCGCAGGGCTAGCAGACATCGCAGATACTCGTACGATACGAACACAGTTCAAAACGTGCGTGCGCTTGGCTTGCGACAACCATACTGACTTGGTCAGCCGGGCCATAGCCTGGCGCCCGAGAGCTCGGGCGGGCGGTAGGTAATTATAGCGCGCGAGTAAATTCAGTGACGGAGGCCTGGCCGCGGGGCGGGTAGTCGGCGTGCGAGTAATATCCGATACCTGCCTGACGGGTGCTTGGCACTGAAAGTGTTAAGTACCTTCAAAACTTGCGTGGATTTACAGTTTGCCGTTTCTTATTCACCTCTGTAACCCCATTATCAGTAGCTTAGCGAGCGCGAAAAAAAAGGAACCCTTATAGGATCACTTTGTTGTCCGTCTGTCCGTCTGTCTGTCCGTGTGCCACGACCTTTATATCGAGAACGCGTGGACTTATCAAGCTCAAATTTATATCAATTGCTCAGGTCTGTAGTCGCATAGAATTGTGAAAAAATCAAACTTCTTGGTCAATGCAATCGAACGCTACGACCGTTATGCTGTAAAATTGTTAAATTTTCATAGTAATCGCAATAGACCCAAAACCATAGGGTCTTCCCGTAGACCTACAATCATGTGGCACACACAACACAAAGCAAGGTCTTATAGCACAAGTAAAGTGAAAATATCAGAACATTGAAAATTGCTAACTTTCTACAAAACTATGTAATTTTATTTACATGGATGACATCATACTTAATTTTTTTTGTAGAAACCTAATTACACCAGTTTCGCTCTCCAAGTGTGATTGGAACCCTTGGTTTGCGAGTCCTACTCTCACTTGACCGTTTATTTTAAATTAAGCTAACGTTCAAACCGTCACCTGTGACGCCGTATTTATTTACTTCTAGGTACTGGCAAAACGGATGGCGTCCAACATGAGTACCCTCATCAGCGACCCACTGACCCACAAGCCTACCCACAAAGACTAGACAACGACCCAAAAGACCCACGGGAGCTGAGAAATTATTCAACACACCTACAACAGTTTGGGGAAAAACCGACAAACACGCAACTGTTGGGGAATAATCCAACAAATCCGTACCAGGCGGGGTATAAATCAACAAATACGTACCAGGCGGGGTATGACCCACCGTACCCGAATAACCCAAAAGACCCACAACAGCTCGGCAAAAATACAGCATACCCACAAAGGTTGGGGTATTATCCAACAAATCCACAACAGTTGGGGAATTATCCAACAAATCCACAACAGTTGGGGAATAATCCAACAAATCCACAACAGTTGGGGAATAATCCAACAAATCCACAACAGTTGGGGAATTATCCAACAAATCCACAACAGTTGGGGAATTATCCAACAAATCCACAACAGAAGGGGAATTATCCAACAAATCCACAGCAGTTGGGGAATTATCCAACAAATCCACAACAGTTGGGGAATCATCAAGCAAATCTGCAACAGTTGGGGAATCATCAAGCAAATCTGCAACAGGCGGGGTATAACCCACCATACCCAAATAACCCACAGCAGCTTGGCTATAATACAACACACCTACGCAAGTTGGAGAATAATCTGACAATTCCACAAGAGTTGGGGATTTATCCAACAATTTCGCAACAATATAACGCAATAGAACTACAACATGACATTGTGGGTGATTATAAGTCACCATACCCAAAAGAGCCACAGTCCAGGCCAGACAGACTTACACCGCAACCCGATGAAAACTTTCTGAAGAATTTGCTGCAAAACCGAGTGGACTTGTCTTTGAATTTCGGTACAATGTCAGAATTTGCTGGTCCTTGCGAGAAAGGTGCGAAGAGCGAAAATGCATTGACTTCAGAGACGTGGGTCGAAGATGTCTGTGGTATGTAGTTTACTTTATCTATAGTTCTCGTAATTTATTTAAACATTCTGTCTCTATAATTGCGGCGATGGGGTAACCCCCTGTCACGCAAAGCGAAGTATTGAAAACTGGCTAGATGTCGGCACAAGAGGGAGTTTTCTGCCGACTCAGTTTTGTATGTAACCGAATGTAGCAGAAATTACGCGACCGAAATTATGCGACTTAAGCGAAATTTAGCTAGTCTAGCTTCGCCCTATTTAAAATTTAAAGTACTTGTGAAATGTCAAATTCAGATAAACAGACAGATAGACGCTATGTGAGGAGACCAACTTTTAGATGGTGAATATGTTGATTTGATACTCATGCTACACTGCTTAGTTAAGATCTTATGTACACATATTTCTTGAGCAAATAAACGTTTTGATTGATTGATTGATTGAGAGGAATGAAAGATTGGCTCTTAGTAAGTCTCTGACGCATAACGCGTGTGTGCCATCAAACCCACCGCTCAATCGCCCAAACAAAATATGGCGGCTGAACCATTTATTAGTTGAGCCCAAATCAAATATAGCGAACGTCTACCTACCTAGAATAATAAATTTGCAGTGTTAGCACACCTCGGACACTCCATAGAACGCTCGTAAAATAAGCACCTGTTACTACTACATGACCAAATGATGTTTGTATACGTGCAAATGTGTGCGTAAATATTGCTAGGGCTGGTAGCGCGGAAAATGCAGCGATTTGCGTCGGGCGAACCGAAAGACGACGGCGCGACCCGAACACAAGCGTTTGCATTATTATGAAGTGACTTTGTAGGGGCGCTGCCGTTTAAACAGGTACCTAGTCGGGTTCTCATTGAAATCCTAAAAAATGTTAATGTTCACTTTGATCCTTCATACAGTTACAAAAATGGAGTAGGTAGGTATCGAATAATTGTCTAAAAGTGGGCACAGTGCCTTTGCCACCTCTTATGGGAAAAGGCGTAAAGCTATGTTATGTTGTTGTTACCTGCTATTACTTATTCTGAAGTAGGTAAGAGACACTTGGCGTGAACTGTTGTAGGTAGGTACCTACCTATGTAAAAACATCGTTAGGATTGTACAATATTCGAATTTTATGTTAAGTAGGTACCTAGTCTCTGAGGGATTCAAAACAACCAAACCACTACAGGACAGGGTTCGAGCGAGACCCGGCCGAAGCTCGCTGTATGTGGACCCAGCTAATGGCGGCGCGCCGCCGCTGCGACAAAGTTAGTGCGTGCGTACTTGGGTCAATCAACTTTTCTGTCAACGCACGCACTCTCGCACTCTGAAAGTTCTTCAAGGACTAGCAGCTCAACGGCACTATCAAAGGACACCATACCACGCCATGCGAGCAAAAAAAACACAAACGAAGATCTTCGAGAACGTAATCAAGTTCCCCGTAGTGCCTGCTAGCTTAGATACTATTGTTATATTCGTCAAATGTGTAAATTTAACCATTTAGCGTAGGTATTTTAATAATAAATGGTCTGGGACAGCGAAGTGTGGGTAAAATAGTTGATTGACCCACCTAGGTACTACCTACTTTTCAACTCGAAGTGCTTCGTTCGCGTTGTTGAATCGCACCAATAACGAATAGCACGAAATGAATACCTATTTAATAAATGTACTTAATTAATTGATAATTTTTACGGAAGGTTTAGTACTAGGTATCTTAGAAAATAAAATATGAAAGAGAACCTTTAGAGAACCTCTCCTTTTTTGAAGTCGGTTAAAAATAAAATATTACGACACTGACTTATTTATTATCAATTATCAGTAGCTAGTAAGTACTACAAACATATAACTCTGTCTCTGTCTCGCACAAAGTCTGTCCTTGTGAGAGAGCGAGACACACACAGCAAACGCTGACCAAGTTACATTCCGGGAGTTAAGGTATTAGAATTTTCATTTCTCAAAAGAACAACAATAGAGTTGCTGTTTCTTACCTTCTTTCATCAGTCGGGAATTTCGGGAACCGAAAGAATCTCCTGTCTTTGCTGTTTCTAGTTGACGACAGACACACAAATAATGCACAAAACTTCACCATATTATATTACCGGTTATTATTCACCGTATACGCGCGGTCACTCGTCAGGCGTTCAACCGCGTCTATTGATATTTCAACCAGTCCCTAGACGCCAGGGGCGGGGTGCGGTATCTGAATCAGCGCGGGGAAGGGAGTGGCCGTTCTGTACGGAGTACTATTATCTCTTCTGTGGTGTTAGGCTAGTTATGTGCAGTAGTGTAATTTATCTATGTAAACTGACAACTACGAATGTTCTGTGCTCAGACAAACCTCAGTGGTTTAAGAGTACTTTTTAACCGACTTCCCAAAGGAGGAGGTTTACAATTCGTCCGGATGTTTGTTTTTTTTTTTTTTTTATGTATGTGCCCCGATAGCGCCTAAACGGGTGGACCGATTTGGAAAATTATTTTATTGTTTGAAAGGGTTTACCTTCCCATTGGTCCCATTGACACCAGGTCAGGATCTGATGATGGGATCCTGGAGAAATCGAGGGAACTCTTCAAATATTATAGGCAGACCTATAGTGATTTTTGTGTCTTTCGTAATAACTCGTGCAAATGCACATGGTAAGCATAATATTGTGATGCGGAACTGCTGCTGATGAAGACCACATATGGCCACCAGATCTGCTCAATACTAGGTACAAATACAATGCGTGGCTGACGGGCAGGCAACGCATAGCCTAAACCGGTGGACCTAGAGCCATGAAACTTTGTACAGAGGTTCCTTAGTAGCGTGGGGTAGCACTGAGATGGGATTTTACAAAATTAAGTCCCCAAGGGGGGGGGAGGGGGGTTAAGGGGTTACAGTTTGTATTAAACTCAATCTAATCAAATAGGGTTTGTGGAAGTCGGTTTTTTCTAAAGTTTACTTTTTGTTTCAATTATTAAGATATCATATATGTTACTTAAGATACAAAGAATAAATAATTTAAAAAAAAACGATTTTGACCAAATTTTCTCGTGCGCAGGCGCCGTCGGCTCTGACAGCTGGGGCTCCCTCGACAGCGCAGAGTTCATGCTAGGCGCACAAGCTGCCCCGCACTCCTCCGAGGTCGAGCTTCCATGCTCGGCTAGAGGTAAACAATAATAATAATACGACTATAATAGTTAGTGCGAATTTGACGACCTCTGCAGTGTTGTGGCTGTGCTTGCCAAGAGTTCGAATCCCAGCTAGGAGAAAGAAAAGAAAAACCCAGGTCTTGGATGTTACATTTTTTCATCACATTTATTCAGAAAAGAGCTCGAGCGATGTATGTTGAATCCCTCGCTTGTCAGGATTCTACTTATGTAAGAATCCCTCGCTCGCTCTGGATTCAAAAAACACTCTCGCCTCAAAAATAGTTATTTACTCTACTGGTAAACAATCTACGATTGTGACGTCGGTGTTTCTGGTTCCCACGACACAGGGTATCCTAGTGTAAATGTTAATAAACCTTCTCACTTCAAAATAAAGTGTCCCCTAAATATAGGAGTTGGTGGTGAACATTGATGCCCGATTTCACCAACAGTTAGGGGACACTTATCTCTTTTACATAGCTATCTAGCGATTGTTCCGGAGGTCGAACCCTTAAATTTAGGGGGTCCCAAAGTAGCCTAGTTGACCTTTAAACTTAGGTCAAAGCGAAACTACCTAAAAGAAAATAAAGTGTCCCCTAAAAGATAGGGATTGTTGATGAAATCGGCCATTAGCCTCCTGTCACACCATCCAATACTTTTGCATAAATGGCCAGACGTCCCAACTGTGCCTCTTGTCACCCCGTATGGGAAAAGGCGTGACGTCATCAATTCCCTCTTCGAACAGACTCGCCGCCGCCGCCGCCGCTGCCGCCATCGCTCGCGCGGTCGCCTGACTTCGCCAGCGGCCGCGGGCGCGGGAGGCTCTCTGTGCGAGAGAGAGAGCAACAACGCGCTGTGCTGTGGGAGAGAAGGGGACGGATGTAGACGCAGGCTTATAGCCACGAGACACAATGGCTATACAGGGTGTAAGAGAAAGGTGTAGTCTTATTTATGGTGTTGTTAGAGACGTCATTCTGAGCAATTTTCTCTATGAAAGGTAGATCAGAGCAATTTAGAAATCCTCCATACAAATTAGCAGACCGCTCGGTCGATAATGTAGATGTCTTAAATAAAGTAGCTCTGATCAAATCGGTGTGCTAGTGAAAGTTGTTCAGAAAGATGTCCCTAACGACCCCCTTAAAATATGACTACACCTATCTGTTACAACCTGTATTACGTATTGTTCCATTCTGCGTGCCTGCTATCGCCCATCGTGGGCTATTGTGTAAAGGTGTCTTTACAGTTCAGAAGAGGAGACTGGGCGCCCAAACAAACGAAGCGCATGGCGATTGCTATAGTGAGGGCGTAAAATTACGGTTTGTTTGTAGCGGAATTCTGCGCCCTCGCCACGGAACAAAAAAAACAGTGGAAGCCGCATACGCCTTGATTACTATCAGAACCGATGTCGCTAACACTCACACTATCAAATCGTATACTACAAAGGAATCTTGAACATGATTGGCCTTGGATATTGCATATTGGAATATCTGACTGATACTGTTCACTTTTAATTGAACATTTTTGTTATTTACGACGTTCGGATACAAAACTAAAAGATGCAATACTAGTTTTTGTCATCTAGCGTCGAGTAGTGGAAGTAGTTTAGCCACTCGACCCTAGATGGCAGCATTGAGCGCGCGTGGAAAGAAAAATGAGAAAATTAAAATTATATTAATTACTACTTACCGACACGAAATGCCACCATGCGTGATATTTTTGGTGCGGCTAGCATTCTTTAATTCCAAAATGGAGCAATTAGGCATCTCTACCGCTTTTTTCTATTACTCGATTTTGAGATTCGCACAACTGTCACGCACAAATCACTGTGACGGACTACGGCAATTTATGGTCAACGGCGCCTAATGATGGCACACTCGCCACGCCTACTTGACAGCTCCACTGGTTCTTGTGTTCCCTGGCCCTCGCTATAAATTTAAATTAAATTAAATTAAATTTCCATATGCCATGTTTTGTCGTGCGATTCGTTCGTCGCGTCGTCGTGGTGGATCAATCTTACTCGTAAAGGCCTATACCCCTCGGTGTGGGTAATAATGGGCTACAAATTATATTATTATTAGATCTTTAACTCATTATTAGTCCTTAACTCGCCTTTAATTTTCGGGCCTTACTAATGAACTAAGGCTGAATTTTACCAACGAAAGAGTAAGGCCGGGACTCCACCAAAGCGGAGATGTGCAATATTTGTATGCGAGATGGAAACAGCTCACATCTCCGCTTCCATCGCGCCATACAAATATTCCACATCTCCGCTTTGGTGGAGTCCCGGCCTTACTTTTACTCGAGATAGTTCCCCGAGATAGTTATTCTCGAATAACTTTTTGTTGGTGAAATCCAGCCTAAGTTCAAGTTAGGGCGCGTTCCCACTACGAGACGACACGACAGATTGTCGTAGTCGTTCCGTTTATTACTACACCATGTTAGTACGATACGATTAGTCATCCGCGACTTTTATTAATTAATCGTGTCGTTATAGTAGGAACGCGCGGTTAACACTATTTGATATACTTTTACATTTTTGTATGGATGCGTTTTCATTCAAAACGTAAAGTGAGAGTTGTAATAAGTACGATCTATTCTACGGCTGTTGATTAATATTAGTAAAAGTACTTATATTTATTCATATTCATTTAATTATATTTTCCTGAATTGCTAAAGTACAGCACAGATACAGTCATCATCGGATAAGTGAGCACACGAGATAACTTTAGGATTATTATTTTTATTATTATATTTTTGTAGCAGTAGCATTCTATTCTATTTTAGTTAATGGCACTTTGTTGCCTATCGACAAATTCTGCCAGTGTCAGGTGTAAGGCTTGACATGGGTCAGACAAGCGTTCACAGGACTCCAACGTGTGCACAATCCATTTGACATTGACATTGGCAAAATAGTTTTTTTTTTTTTAAATTTAACATGCATGTTGAAAACTTTCCGCTGAGTAGATCCTCTGCTTGTTTACGATAAGTAGCTTGCGGGCTCACTTAAATCTGATGACGACTGTACGTAAGTTACCTACATACAGGCTGGTCCAAAAATTGACTCCAAATTTTTTTTGATTCCTCATGCCTGGGTGTATCCGAAAATACCCCATGTATGTTCCGCCTTTTTAAGCGGTTTAGAAGTTGTGATTTTTGGTCTTTTTGGTCCACCTGTATATTTTTCTATGGTGCCAAAGCTTGTCACAAAGATTCTATGGTAGTTGCTTTGAAATGTCTTATAGGTATACAGGTCACATAATGTATGTATAGTCTAATAGCTAAACGAAGGGAGGGCGCTGACAGCTTCAAACGTCAATTCTCGAAATAATGTTGCCATCTACAGTTTGCTAGTGATGTTCTCATTCATTCTAAATAGAATGAAAACTGGTAAACATGTTCTAATATTACTTTACGTTATTTTACAAATCACATAATGATTTGAGCGTTTTAATTTCACATAAGGTAAAATTACGATATCCCCAAACGAGCAGGCCGGTTTCATGGCGGCGGCCAGTTACAAATAATAATTCGAATACAAATAGTTACGTTACGAGTTTACGACAGGCAATAATAATAGCTATCGTAGCATCTTTAAGATGTCATTCTATTTTGAGACTATAGAGTGAACTAAATCATTCTTTTACCCATTACTATTCTTTTTCACCAAAAAGTGGCAACATCGGACCTGTCAGCGCCCTCCCTTTGTTTATCAAATAGACTATAGTGTGCGTGTTTATAGTCAACCGGGGAATGATAGGATAGGATTTATAAAAACATAAATTACCTTTTTGTCATCCATAGGTTACTTCGGTACCGTTCTTCAATCATATCTTCGGTACAGTTCTCGCTAAGATTCTTTAGCTATGAGCGAGCTGTCACCTTTCTCACCCAACTTTCTATAACCTTTTCTACTTACCAAAGATCCTTTTTCTGGTTGTATGTTTTCGCAATTAGATTGTTTCTGGGACAGTTTCCCTAAAAATCCAAAAGAGGACTCTGAAAGTGAACAGATTTTTAGACATAGACATAGACATCATTTATTGATAATATTAATTACACGTCATGGATCATTTGGATCGTAAATTTGATAAGTTAAAAAAGACAGAAATAAAAAGAATTAGAATATCCTATACTCTGTGGTAATTGTCAAAGTCAGCTCTCTAATTGTTTCACTGCTACAAGAACCACAGAGCAGAGAAACAGAACAGAGACACAGAACGCGACTATGATTGTTTAAAATCTATAGGATATTCTAAAAATCTGTTCACTTTCAGAGTCCTCTGTTGGATTTTTAGGGAAACTGTCCCAGAAACAATCTAATTATTGCATTAATTCGCTGTTGTCATTGTAAATTGTGTTTAGAATCTGTTCATTGTACAAAGTGAATTCATTTCTCGCTCAGATACAAAGGCGCGCCTCTACTAAGTATCATTCCCCAAAGTCCAGCAAATTATAACAGCAATATTCCTCAGAAAAGGTTTTTTTTTTATTTACTTACATTTTTTATCGTTTAATGTGTAAATCTGAATTGTGTCATGTGTATTACTGTACTCGAGTTTCTAAACCTCGTAGCAAAAAGTTAAACTGGTTTCTGAAACTAGACTACTTTTATTTTTTCGCATTGGCGATTTTTTTTTCTACTAGATTAGTAATGTATTTAGAGAATTGACTGAGCCAAGGAAACGTTGCCAAATTATTAGTTATAGCTCACTATATTGTCGTTCCTATTTTGAAGAAGTTTATATTTAGTTAAGATTAAGAATGTTACTGAAACTAACGCAATGTCATAACATTGAACAAAAACGTTAATTATTTTTCGCGAAATGTATTATGGTTGCCTATTGGGCACAATGTTATATCATAAAATAGTACTTAGGGGATGTTTACACGAAGCCAGACCAAGCAAGACCGTCTACAATCTATTCAGAAATCCATGATTTTTTGTACTTAATAATCTGTTTAAAGTAAAATAAAGGAATGAATGGAGTATAATTAAGACAGTTCAATGTGAATGGCATATACAGGGTGTATCAGAAAGGTGTAGTCATATTTTAGGGGGTTGTTTGAGAGACCATTCTGAGCAACTTTTACTATGAAACTGATTTGATCAGAGCAACTTTATTTTTCATTGCTCCACATATTTTGGTTCGGGCGGTCAGCTGATGTGTGTGAAGTGAAAATTAAAGTTGCTTTGATCAAATCGGTTTCATAGTAAAAGTTGCTCAGGATGATGTCCCTAACAACCTCCTAAAATATGACACCTTTCTGTTACACCCTGTAGAGAATTTTAACATTACTAGTTGGCTTTGTGTAAATGGCGATTAGGTTTTAGGTCTGCTTGACCCACCATGCCCACCAATAGTAAGACTGTCACCCCGTCACTAATAAAACGTTGTGTATACGGGTGTCCGCGTACATAGCTCAGCCCCCCTAGACAAAGTGAAACGCTAACCGTTGCGAAACGAAACGATAACTTTTTATGTATGCGATTTGACATTTGGCTTCGCTAAGGTGACGTCACGTAGCGATTCCAAATGTCAAATCGCATACATAAAAAGTTATCGTTTCGTTTCGCTATCCTTAGCGTTTACAGGCAGCTGGCCCGTTCCGCCGACCGTATACAACTTGCAGCTTTTTTATTAGTAAGGCGGCTAGTGTTTTTTCTAACAAGGCTCCACTTTCGGAAAACAGGAAACTGGAATCTTCGTCCATGGCCCGAAGTGGAGCCGATGTTGCCACTTTATTAAAATCGAAGTTTTGTAAGACTTTATCATTATTAAATATTGATAAAAAAATGTATTTTTATACTTTGTAATAATTTTCATCTTCCCTTCACTTAGTAATGCTCGACAGCAGAACCAAATGGCTGTTCGAAGGACCAAATTGATGTATAGGCCACCCCGAAGTGTGTGTCTTGAGATGGTTCCGTAGTAGTTGTAGTTGACGAGAGATGCAGTAAAAGATGCGAAGTCCAATCAGAAGTTTGCAAAGTACATGAGAGATGGCGACTAATTTCCCGTAAGTTGTGGTTACTTTGAGCGTTGATTTTATTCTGACTAAAATGCCTAATTAAATCGAGAACCTAAACTCGGTAAGGAAATACTATCGATGACGTTCGACCAATAAAATAGAACGCGCGTGAGACCCGATTGGTCCATCTAGTTATACTTTTAGATATACGATATAACAAAGTGGACAAAAAAAACATCAATCAATCATACAAGGTACTTACTCCACTTGTAAGAAGTACTTGGCGACTGGATTAAAAGAAAACAGCAATATTGTGACCAAATATAACATTTACTAAAGGAAACATAAATAATTATGTACAATATCGAACATTCACAGTATCATGGTATAAAATTAAATTTCAGTTTCATTTACTACACAAACATAGCTTTCACACTATCCAAAATACAACCGTTGAACTTAGACATAAATATATAAGTATTAAAAATATATATAAAAGAGAGGATAAAATATTATCGTTTATTTTGAGACCGATGAACCTAAGCCAAGGGCTTAGAAAAAAAAACGGGTTTCTTACACTTAAAACACGCCTCGAAGACAAAAAAAAACTCTAACTATCGATCGGTTGCCAATACAATAAATTAGGCGTCCATCTTTTGTCAATTTTCTTACTAACTCTGACTATTCGGCCGTCCCTTTAACATTTGACGTAAATAATGGACGCCTACCCCTTAAGCTAGTTCAGCTTATTTATAAGCAACCCCAAATTTCATTAAAAAGAAAACATTTTTCTGTTTAGGCTGGCAGCAGCATATTATAACTAAACTAAGGCCCTATTCCAAACAGGACTCAATAAATCCTAGCGAGGATTAATGTATGTAAAATGACAGATTAATATCCCACCAGATGTTATCGAGACAGTTTGGAACAGGCCATAAATCGAGCTTCAGTTTACCGGTATTGGTAATCCGTTGGTCACACACATTAGGAAGACAGTCTTCGGCCGTACGCTCGCGGGGAGTATCATAGAGAGTTTACTAAACTTAGGCCCGACCTTTCACCCCTCAGTTAGGGCTTATCTGTCTGTTTATACTGTTTATCTGGGTATTGAAAGATCGCCCCTTAGTAGAGTAACACGACAAAACATGAGACACTTATCAACTGAGTCCCGAAACGAAACCAATGGCCCGCGATTTTGAACCTTATGGCTTAGTAATAAAGTTCAAAACCTGTAAAAATCAAGAGAACTTGCCGGATCCCGGTTTAGTTACAGTCAAGGAGCTATGACAGTATTCTAGCGTCAGCAATGTTTTATAGTTGAACAATTCTAGCTTTAAATTTGCAAAATTAATGCAGTTTTATCTATCGGGATATGAGGTTATAAAGCGAAGTTAGGGGCTCTCCTCACGATGCAACCTGACTTGCGATTTGTTGCTGCAACTTGTATTTCTCTCTCTGTCTATCTTCCTGTCCTGTCCTTTTCTATTGGTTGCAAGGCAACCTGCCTTCTATGAGTTGCAGCAACACATTGCTAGTCAGATTGCATCGTGAGTAGAGCACACACGCCCAGTCGCGTAAGGACAAAAGAGTCCTTGGAACAGTCCTTGGAACAATATTGACATTAAAATTATTTAAAAAAAAGACATTTTGACAGTGTTGGTACCCACTGTCAAACTAATTTTAAGGTCAATATTTTTCCCTTTTCGGCCAGGAGAATGACAATGGCTTGACTTAGGGGGTTAAAATTATTGTACTCCCCCCCCCCCCCCCCCCCACCTCAAGAGCGGCGGAACTCCGCCCTAAAAACTACATTTCCCCATAATTTTCAATACATTGCTATCTAGAATGATTGAGCAATTAACGGCCGGTTTCTCGTACGATTTTAATTTGACGTATCAGTCAGCAGTTTGTCACAATTAACAATCTGTTGACAAGCTTTGAGTTTCATGAACGCAAATAATTGGAAAAATAGGTTGACGGCTGATATTATATTGTATGTGGTAGCCCAGCCCATTCGCTGATTTTCATTCAGTCACTGTTTCCCTCTAGCACATAGCTTTGTCTCTATCCTTAGGCCAAACTTCAAACACGTTGGTCTGTTGAGTTGTTGACATTGACAGTTTGTTGAAAACTTGGAGGAAGGAGGAGCAAAGAGTTTCACTGTGGTTTGAATTGGAGATCTTGACAGGCTGCTGACAGTCTATCAGTTGAATTTTCCAGCAACCCAAACTACAATTAAACGGAGTTTGACAATCTGTCGCGCAATTTTGAGGAAAAAAGGTCTACGAGAAACCGGGCCTAAGTCTGTCCTAGGTCCCGCGCGCGAAAGGCCGTTTAAGTTCGCGATAAATAGAACAGACGGGGTAGTGTGAAAACAGTTGTAATCTCACAGCGCGCGCACCTCAGAAGAACTTCTTCGCTTGAGCCTCCTTTCTCTCTCTGCGGAAGAAAAAGAGTAAGAGTTAAAAAAAAAAATAGCTTTAAAAAAATACAATGCCGTCTTAGTTCTTACAGAGCCACCACGATAACAAGAGAATGGACGAAGCGGAACTAATGAAGCCACTATGAAAACGTCACTTCTCTGTTAGTTGTTGCAGTGTATTTCAAGGCAATGAAACTCTTTGCTGTTCAGTAGGCGTAGATAGTGGCGCCTGGACACTGCAGGTGGTACACACACTGCACACCGTAGGTGACCTATAGCCTTATTAATATAACAATGAAGTAAAATTACAGTTCCGATGTTACCGCTTTATGGTAGAAAATAAATAGTGATGCGGTCAAGAATGATATAGTTCATTCTAATGTCTCAAAATAATGATATTGATAGAAATGATAAGAGTGCTAGTGCATATGGCTTGTTCAAACTGAAATGACACGCCCCACTCCTTTATTTGCGAATAATAAGTAAGAAAAATAAGCACTTGCAAACTCATAAAAAAGGCACAATTTGCTTCTGCCACCTCAAAAGAGGAAAAAGCGTAATGTCATAATAAATTGTGACAAATATTTATTACAAATTCTGAATGTAAAGAATTACTCTATTCATTTTCATTCTATTTAGAATGAATTAGAACATCACTATAAAACTGAACATGGCAACATTTTTTTCAAGACGTGACGTTTGATGTTCTCAGTTTACTTCGTCTTTGGTAGAGCTCGTCTAAGCTGAAATGACGCGCCCCACTCCTTGGTTTTGTATGACAAGTAAATACAAAACCAAGGAGTGGGGCGCGTCAATACTATCAAATAGCATTTGTTTTGTAATTGAGAGCACGAGTTCGTGTTCTCAAAATTAATTAATTGAATGCGACGATTTGTTTTATTAACTTATCACAGCGTCACGCCATTTCCCATACGAGGCTACGGAACCACTGTTTAGCCAGTTATTCAATACTCCATTTGGCGTGACAGAGGGCCATTTCATCACTGCAGCTAAGTTCTGCACCGGATTTGGACCTGCATCTCCTGCGTGAAAAGCAAGCGTGAAACCCACTACGCCAACGGAGTGCGTTTTTTTTTACTCACTTGAAAGATCCCGTTCTGTGAAACCCAAATGAAATGAGCGACAAATTGTCATGATCCAAAATAACAAGGGAAGGCAACAAACTAATGGAATATATAAATAATAACTTTATCAGCGCTCGATATTGACTTCCTTAATTCTAACTAACCTAAACCGGCAAATCTTACTATGGTCTTTTATATGGGCTTCTATGATGATGATTACTGAGTCACTTTTATAAGCTGTAATATGTTTGGTAGAAGAACATAACTGCCAGTTAGCGATGACTCGAAATGGGCTAATCAAACTTTGCATAGTAACAAAAGTAAACTTTTTTTAGTAAATAAATAACTTCTAGCCAGCTGACTAGCAGTAAGCTAGTCGACCTTTGCATAGTAGCCAGCTGACTAGCAGTAAGCTAGTCAAACTTTATATAGTACCCAGCTGACTAGCAGTAAGCTAGTCGACCTTTGCATAGTAGCAAGCTGACTAGCACTAGCAATGAGCTAGTCAACTTTTATATAACAGCCAGCTGATTAGCAGTAAGCTAGTCATATTAACGCATTATATAATGATGACTTACTTGTATAAGCTATAGAGGAACATGACGCCGAGTTGAGTAACGATGACTAGCAGCAAGCTAGTCATACTGACGCATGACACGTCGGGGCACGCCGTCACGGCGCCTGCTTGCGGCATCGTTAGTCTGAGGAAGACAATATTTTACAAATTAGATTCGATATTTTGTAAGATTTATTTTTTGAACCCCTGACGACGAAAAAGAGGGGCATTATAAGTTTGATTCGAAGTGTCTACCTACATATTTCTATCTGTGCTGTCAGCCAAATTTAATTTTTTTCTTAAAATAAGGTTTGATTTACTGTATCCGGGACCCGGGCGTTTTAACTTTTTATTAGCTATACTACGAACTTAACCACCACCACGACCACTTAACTCAAACACCTGTCTCCTTAACCACTTGTATGACGTGAGGTATCTCAGTTCAGTGGTCGAAGTACAGTCGTGGCTGAGCCCGAGCGGTATCCGCGCGTCGGAAAAGATCGTGCGGGTACAGCAACAACTGGCCGAGGCAAGTACTGGATGGGTGACCCGTTTCTAAGTGGCATTTGTTTCGGGCGCTTCCGTGTTTCGTTTGACACGTCAAGCTGTAGCTCCCGGCTGCTCGGTGATAGTAGCACAGAATAACTAATAGATATGCCCGCATGCGAAATTGGAACTTATCCTATGACACGAGCGTTCATATTCCATTACACACCGCTGACACGATGCCCATGGGTTGCGGATCGCACTCGGTTGTTTTCGGCGTCATTGTTTTCACGCGGCTGGCGCGCGCACCGAGAGCCGAGCGACAACCACGTGACAAAGACCGACTGGCGCGTATAGCCGGCCGCAGATACCTACTCAGCGGAGTGAAACCCCCCTGTTAGTAGTCGTAAAGCTGTGTCACTAGCCCGACACCCCTCCATCATCCCGCACTGAACCTAGGTGGGGTATGGCTCAATCTTACTCGTAATCTGGGTAAAAGCCTGTGCCCCTGGGTGGGGACAATAATAGGCTACATTTACCTTGTATACTCATGGCTCACCTCTGCGCGACGCCCGCCACGTTGACCTTGACCTGGTTGACGCTGTCTCTCAGTTCACTCAGGAACTGTGGGTTTATTCCGCCAGCGCCGCCGCCGCCGCCGCCGGCCGCCGCCGAGTCTGCTTTGCGCGCTATCTCGATTATGAAGCCTCTGTAAGAGATTGGGGTCGTTATTGAGGGGACATATCGTGACCATGAAGAGCGAAATGTACCAACGAAGAGTAACTTTTTACTGGAGAGTATTTTTGAATGACCTCATTTTGAACTGTCATTGTCATACAAATTATCCCCAGGATAGTTAGGCCCGGTTTCCTAAAAATTGCGCGACAGATTGTCAAACTCCGTTTAAATGTAGTTTGGGTTGCTGGAAGATTCAACTGACAGACTGTCAGCAGCCTATCAAGATCTCCAATTTATTGCCGGTTAGAGCCTTCTTAGGGTTCCGTACCCGAAGGGTGCCAAACGGGACCCTATTACTGAGACTTCGCTGTCTGTCCGTCCGTCCGTCCGTCCGTCCGTCTGTCTGTCACCAGGCTGTATCTCATGAACCGTGGTAGCTAGACAGTTGAAATTTTCACTGATGATGTATTTCTGTTGCCGCTATAACAACAAATACTAAAAATCAAAAGAAATTTAATATTAAGGGGGGCTGCCATACAACAAACGTGATTTTTTTGCAAATTTTTGCTAGATATTGATAATGGTAGCAGGTAGACGCTTAAAATGTTCACAACAATATATTGAGTATATACTTCACAATATATACTTAAAAAATAAATAATTAAATTAATATTTAGGGGGGGCTCCCATACATATTTTTATTTGCGGTTTTTTATTGACCGAGCGAGCGAAGCGAGCGAAGCGTCTCCGTTTCAGGTTTGGGCAAAAATGCTTCCGTATGTCCGGTTGTTCTCCTCTACAGGTCGCATTTATGAACCGATTCTCGTGAAATTTTGTGAGCAGGTTGAAAAAATAAATAGAATTTTTACTCGAGCCAGTTTTTTGATTTTTTTCAAAATGGCGGAGATATGGGGTTTTAAAATGTAAAAAAATCGCTACAACCCAAACGGCTCGATGGATATTAACAAATGAGGTGTCGTTGGATTTGTAAAGACTATGAGAGTGAAACAGATTATATAATTTTAGTAAAAAGTCAATAGGTTGTATAAAAGATCGCGAAATGTAGTTTACAAAGTTATTGGTGCGGCTACTTTCATACTGCATGTACGTAACCAGGTACATTCATAAGTTTGTATGTGTTATTGAAAGAAAATTATTTGGGTTATTTTTTTATGTGTGTTAGCAGTTCAGCTTTCCCACCGACATACTCGCGAGGTCTACAGCTCACAGAGCCACTAGTAGATAATTGTACGGAACCCTTCGTGCGCGAGTCCGACTCGCACTTGGCCGGTTATTTAAGTTTTTGACCTGCTGAATTATTTATGTTTTTTTTTAAGTCAAAATATACGATTCTATACTATTCTTTCCACTCACTTGAGTTCTGCAATCGTGTTGATCATGATCTGGTTGTTGGCCACCAGACCATCCCAGTCGTGACGACCGATCGGGAGGGTCGGCATCTGAAATACATGTACGTACATGTACAAACAATCTATCATCGCTCACGTCGCGACTATCATGCCCCCTAGTGGACGAGCTATGATAAAAAAGCCACAAATCGATGTACGAATACAAAATCATTTATATCACCTAAAAGTGTGTGTAAATACATTAGAGTTGAGATGTTCTATTTAGGCACGGGAATCAAAATAAGATTAGCTTGTGGCTCCCGCACTAGCCATTTGGCACACGGGTACTGTAGGTTAAAGCAATAATTTTGAGCGGTAGTTCTCAAAAATATCCCCATGGGGGGAGCAGTAATGACGTCATGAATTTTTTGTACGTTTTGTGACGCTAAAACTGACTCGGAATGGGCTCGGTAGACGCTGAAATCGATTTTGGTGCGACCTGGAAAGCAGGGATACAGGAAAAAATATAGAAGTCATGATTTTAACAGGTGATTGCAGGTGTCACCATTATTGACAGACATCTCACCAGTTTTGACAGAAGTCACCAGTTTTGACAGACGTCACCAGTTTTGGCAGACGTCAACATTTTCGACAGGTGTCACAATTTCGAACACGCGGTTGTCAGACCCACTGAGCCCACCATACCTGCGGCGCCTGCCCCGATGGCGCAGGCGCCGCAGGTAGGTCCGTACACAACCGTCAACACTGTTAGAGAGTTCATCTGCTTGCCGATCCGTCTATTTTCACCATAAGTCCCCTTTCCCCATTAGTCTAATTCGCAATCCATCTACTTTCCCGATCCGTCTTTTTTCCTTTTAACTTTTGGCTGGCATTTTTTGACAAGTGTCACCATTTTTGAGAGATGTCCCTATTTGACAGCTGTCACCATTTTTGACGGACGTAACAATTTTTACAGGTGTCACAATTTTTGACAGACGTCACCATTTTTGACAGGTGAAGGAGATGTCTGACAGGTATTTACCTGCGGCACCTGCCCCGGAGGCGCGGGCTGCAAGGGCTGCCCCTGCGTGTGTCCGTACACCGCCGTCAGCATTGTCAGCGAGTTTATCTGCTTTCCGAGCACCTGGCGAACACAAACATACATTACAGCTGTAATTAATGCGTAACAGAGTCGTAATTTAAGGGGTCGTCAAGGACATCATTCTATACAACTTTTACTATAGGACTGACTTGATCAGAGCAACTTTATTTTTCATTCCTTACGGTCAGCTCATTTGCATGAAGTAGCAAAAAATGTTGTATTTGGACTGCTCAGTCCGGAGAAAATTAACAAAAACGCAAAGATACGACAAAAGTAACGAAACGATAAATGCGACAAAGATTTAGTTTGGGAAAGTCAGCAGATACAAACCTTATCAACCTTCTTGTTGACCCTCAGTACGTCATGCAGCTGTCCTTGTCCCTGGAAGATGTCGCTACCCGCACAGAGATGGCGTTGGCGTCGATAGCACCGTGAAGCATGAATCCTAACTCGCACTAACGAAGTTTTTTGGAGCAAAGTACTTATGGCATAAATATTTAACTAGCATTAGCATTTGATGATGATACTAACCTCGTCAATTTTCTTGTTATGAAGTTTTTCTTGTCCCTGGAAGATCTGTCGCTTCACGCCCAAAGATGGCGTTGGTGTCGATAGCACCGCGAAGTATGAATCCTAACTCGCGCTAACGCTAACGAAGTTTTTTTTTTAAGGATAAATATTTTATCAGCATTTGATGATGTTACCAACCTCATCAACCTTCTTGTTGACCTCCCTCAGTACGTCATGCAGCTGTCCTTGTCCCTGGAAGATCTGTCTCAACTCGCGCTGCCCGTCCGACTCGAACCAGTCGTCGAACTCGCCGTCCTTGTCGCGCACCTGTGGGAGCGAGATTAGTGAATATCCTGAGAATTTGACATTTCGTTGTCTTTCATCATCTCTATGTGTGTTGTGCAATAAAGTACAGTACGGGCAAAATCAGCCTCCTATCTTGTCGAAATGGAGCCCTTCGCTCGCTCGGTCAATTATCTCATTGGTACATGGTCAGCACCGGGATCTGAACCTGCTTCTCCTGCGTGGGAAGCAACCCTTCAGATCACGGAGGAAATCCGATTCATCTTGAATTCAGCCAGCGTGTTGGAGTGGCAATTCGTATCCAATCCGGGGCCGGATGTGCACCTCGGTGGGGCTACATTTTCTTTACCTACCTGGAATTTTACATACAAAATTAATTTCTGCTCAATAGGGCTTATGTAAGGTACTAGCTAGGCCATTGTTTTGGCACGTCGGGTCTCGTCTCGCTCTCTCTCTCTCGCTAAGTCAAACTCCGAGTATCATACTCGTGGCACCTCGGGTCCCGTTCCGACGTGCCAAAACAAAGGCCCCGTACTGTACGTTTATATTGATATATTTATGACATCTCTCTGGCTAACTGGAAGAAAGCTGACGGTTCCGGAAGCAAAAGTGACTAAGCATGCAGAGCTATATGGACAAAACTTTGTGATTCTTCTCTTCGAAGGGCAGTGGTCCTGGACCCAGGCCTTGCTTCTGGCCCCACACTGGGATACCCTGTGTCGTGGGAACCAGAAACAGCGACATCACAAACAATTAAAGGTCTTTTTCATCAAATCCTGGGTTTCGAACCCGGGACGTCTCGCTTAGGAAACACAGTTTCCACTTCACACCACAGAGGTCATGACGTGATAGATTAAGTTTTATGCATCCCTACAAGGCTTGTAGTAAGGGGGGGAGGGGGGAGTCACTACAAGCCTTGTAGTGTAGTATAACTTGATCTAGATGCAGTAAAAAAAATGGTGGGGTCTGCTTCCATAACTAGGATAATATACGGGCCTGCGAGCCATAAATACAGGTTATATAACGCTATTTATGGCCCGCAGGCCCGTGTACCTCGTCCGAGGTGTTTATGGTAAGATTTGGATATTGAGACGGTTCAAACAAGAATAATACAAGTACTTAGGTACTTATATATTTAGCCTATAGCATCCCACTGCTGGGCAAAGGCCTCTCTTCCCCGTTTCCATGCATCTCGCTCCTGGGCCGATTCCCACCAGTTCTTGTTGTGGTCCCTCAGCTCGTCACTCCAACGTTTTCTAGGGCGGCCTCGACCTCGCCTTAGGTACTTAAGAAAAAAAAAATACAATTCAGACATGCAGAGTGTATAGTGTGTGCGAGGGTGTGTAAGTGTGTTTGTGTATGTACGCGCGTGCGTGTGTTTGTGAGTGAGTGTGCGTACGTGCGTGAGTGTGTGTGATGCGAGTGACATTATACGCAAATAATTGAGTTGACTTTGTTGACAGTATACAGGGTGACATTTAATTAGCTGACCATATTTTGGGGAGTGATAGTACCCATCATTATGAAGAACTTTCCCCATGGAACATGTCGCAACCGAAAAAAAAAACCGAAAAAAAGTTTTTTTTTTCATTTGCGGCTATATGTTTCTTGGGGAAAGTTGTGCATAATGATGGGTACTATCATTCCCCAAAACATGGTCAGCTAATTAAATGTCACCCTGTATGTTAACCCCCAAGATTGTGACGAAGACGTCGTCAGAAGCAGTACCTCATCTGGGTGCTCCTTCCTGTACTCCTCCTTCTGCTGGTCCAGTTTCTGCTGGTACGCCTGGTACTCCTGGGACAACTTCTGCTGCTCATCATTGCTGATCTGCTGACCGCCTGGAGAAAGGGGTTTGAAGCGTGGCTTACAATTATAATTATGCTTTATAGCGTTGTTTATACAGGGTTACATTAAATAGCTGGCCATATTTTGGGGATGATAGTACCACAGTTACTATAATATTATACTAATACAGATAGAACACCTAGAACAATATATGACACCGGCGTAAACTGAGATGCTATGGAAGCTTCTTTAGTTCGAGGGGCCATTATCGCTTGGTGCAGTGAGTAGGAAGGTGAGTTCGCGTTGCCGCTTCGGCTTGAACGTGTTTAATATGAACTGTAATGCATGGAAAGGGTATATGCATTGATCTGGGTTGAAAGCCGTGAAGAGAGAAAGGCTTGGAGTGTTTTGAAAACGAACATATCGTTCCACTTCACTACACGTATAATGCTGTGATACTGTAGTACAGTAACCGTTCCTACCATTTGTTTAGTGAAGACCACAAAACCCTAACATATATTATAGATGATTATAATTGCAAAGGTTTTTGCTGGTGTCTGAAAAGTTCTTTACATTTGTGAATACAGACCTCAACAGGTTTTTGCTAACATGGGCAAGGGTTCGTTATAATTAGTGGAACCTGCACACTATTAGACCTGCAGAGCTATTTTCACAGGTTTATGGAACTATCAGAAATTCAGACCTTTACATGAATATAACCATACCTCTGGGAAAGTAAAAAAAAATGTCAAACAAAACAGAAAGTGATGTCTGTATGGAATGATAGTACTTGTTTTATGAGGTACTTCATTAAATATATTTGCAAAGGTTTTTGCTGGTGTCTGAAAAGTTCTTTACATTTGTGAATACAGACCTCAACAGGTTGTTGCTAACATGGGCAAGGGTTCGTTATGATCAGTGGAACCTGCACACTATTAGACCTGCAGAGCTATTTTCACAGGGGGAACTATCAGAAAATCAGATCTTTACGTGAATATAACCATGCATCATTTTAAGTATACAATTAATTCTGAAACCAACAGAAAATCGGAACTTCTGTGTTCGGGGTGAGTACTTACATGTGAAAATAAAAACAATTTTATCAACCAGCTTATTTAAAACCAAAAATCACTCAATACTAATAGAAAGTAGAACAGTAATAGAATAAATGTTACTTCTAAACATTTATTTTATACCAACTGCAACTCGAGCCGTTCCCACACTTTATGTGTGATAGTAGCAGCTACCTACAACTACAACCCTTACTCAGCATTTACGTCGCGTGAGAGTCAGTGTATGTAGGTAGACAGTACTCTCGAAAACAAGTTGAAACATGACAATACTTAGGTGAACATACAGGGTGCAACAGAAACAGGGTCATCATTCTGAACTTTTTTTTTGTTTGACACGGAATTGATCAGACCAACTTTATTCTTCACTTCGCTGAGATTCCGATTTTAGTGGTTAGTTGATTTGTATGAGAAAGTAGAAAATTTAGTTGAGTACGAAATCGGTTCAACTAGAATACAGGGTGTAACAAAAAGGTGTAGTCATATTTTAGGGGGTTGTTAGGAAATCATTCTGAGCAACTTTCACTATGAAACCGATTTGATCAGAGCAACTTTAATTTTCACTTCTCTATCCAAATCAACTGACCGCAATCGGACCAATGCGCAATGCGCATGGAGCTTTGAAAAATAAAGTTGCTCTGATAAAATCGGTTTCATAGAAAAAGTTGCTCAGAATAATCTCCCGAACAACCTTTTTGTTACACCTTGTAAGGTAAGGCAATACGTATACACAACTTTATGTAGAACTTACCTCAATGAAGATGTTCACACGGTTTGTTCTCTATTGCAACCGACAAAGACATTTAGCTGAACATGTGAAATATTATAATGTACGTATGACGTTGCTACTTCAGTCATCAATAGTAATTGACACCCAACATTCACATGATATCAATTCTGAACGTACTAACTTTAGAACTTTACTTGACCTTTTCAATTCTGTCTACTGTTATGCGCTAAGCCTTAAATTAAATTTTCAAACAAACACACATAGCATCACACCTTTTCCCAAACAGGGTGGTGGAGGTACAATAGAGTTCGCGTTCGCCCATTATTCATACTCCACGATTAACGAGCGTATACGCTCCATTCCATTTTCGAACACACTGTTAATCAGTTAGTTTAAGTTTAGTATTTCGCTTACAGAATTGAAACCGCTGTGTTTTTGTTAGGTTAGCAGTAAATTCGATAAACTGTGTGAAAGAAATACAATTCCATTCCCATTATTTCCACGAAACTAAGCATGAAAATAAATTTAAACCTTTGGTCGTACTATGAATATCACATACAATTTTGATAATTTTCTATATAGGTAAAGTAGAAGCTGAGGTAACGTTGTATGATCATTAGTACAGTTAAATCTTTAACTGTAACACAATATGTACAAAGCTAGCTTTTCTTTATAAAGAGATTTCTTCCAGCAAACCTTAATATGATCAGACAAAATATACTTAAAAATCAGGTCTCACTCAACCTCCAAATTTTTTTTTTGTTTTTTTTTTTTTGTTGTGTACTTAATACTTACATATAAATTACTAGTTATCTTGAAAGCGGTAAAAAAAAGGTTGACGATCACTGCCTTTTACCTGTAGTCAGCAAAAAAATATGTATAAAATGAGTGAATTTGTTGCAAAATGTTATAATTTGTTCAACTCGCACGACAACATCTCCTAAAGTTAGCTAGTGGTTCAAGTGTAAGAAGTGAAGTGAAACTAGTGAAAATCCAGTTAGTGAAAAAACAAGCAGCAGAATAAAATGTTCGTACACGTTCGTAAGTTTATTTTATTTAAATATTGATGCTTATCCCCAGTTTGACAACATGTTTTTTTTTTGTGTCAATTACCTAGGTACTTCTTGCATTCTGTCACTTTTATATACTTGTATTGGATACAATTATTTCTTTATAAGTTAGTAGGCGATTTGTTCTTTTATGAATTGAAATAAATTACTTGCTTTTTATAACAGGTCTGACCACGACGTTGAAATCGATACCCGCAACACAATCAGCGAGAAAGAGTGGCGTCAGCAGAGAGCAGGCTCATTTCTGAATTTGGATTCAGAAGACGAGGTCCACCAATCGTAAGTATTTTTTCTTTTTTATCTAGTGTGGGAAGTCTTCAGACTACTTTTTTAACTAATAACTGTAACTAATAACGGCGAACGGCTTCAGGACTGTGACTAAGCCGCCTAAGGAGCCGAAGAAACGCAAAGCCTCAGCAGCAGCAACAAGCACCGCTAGCAGCGCCAGTGGTCAGGCAAAACAAAAGAAAAGCTCGACGACGGTGGTATCAACACCGGACAACAAAAAAATTACGTTGACCAACCTCTTTGGTGATGAAGAGGATGCTGTGACAATAGCAGAAGCCAAAGTAAACCCCCTCAAAAGTGTGCTTTGGCGTCGTGTGGCTGGAGGATTGCTCAAAAGAAGTGAGGATCTTGAGGGGAATCTCTTTGTTGAGTTACGGGTATATAATAAAGAGGACATTATTAACGTTGACGCGCGCCAGCGCTATTGGAAGGCTGCTGTTAACTTACGCTATCAAGTAAATGATAGCGAGCCAGAGCTCGAAGCACTCTTTAAATTTATCCGCTTGGCTAAGGCTAAATTTACAAATGAAGGTACTTTCTGTATCGAGAATTCTAGTAAGTAATTAGACGTTGATAGAATTCATTCATTGGATTAATTCAAATAAACATTACCTATATTACATAAGCACTACATTATTTCATATTCAACCTGATATGAATGCGTTAAATGTGTTACCATATTTAGTTTGTTAGGCTTTGATAAAGTTTGTGTCATCCATATTAGCTGAAAGCTAGTAAATAACTTTAGATACTTAATTTGATATACCAGTCCTACGGATTAGTTTATACACCCGCAGGGTTAGCAATCTTACAGTGACACATACTTCACATTAAATAGTGTTATAGTTTAAAACTTGTTTCAATATGAGTGATAAAACAATATTTTGTGAGGTTTGTGATAAATCAATTAAAAGTCGGGTTTTCTCTTCCCATTTACGTTCAATTTTACACAAAAATAACAGTTTGGTGTATGTTAGTGACAATATTTCGAAAGTTTCAAGTGCATTCAGGAGTCGGATAGCTTCTTATAGAGTTTATTCCAATGAGCAAGCGAGTAATCAGGTGTGTGATAGCGATACACAATCCCAATCTTCAACAGAGACTCATTTACCACCCCGCGAATATATCTGGCGCCTACGTCGTCATGTGAGACAAATACTCGATGCGAAAGTACAATCCTACAATTCTATTAAGGTTAACTTTGAGTTCTTTGCTCAATATTATTTGCCGAAAAATGATGTGACTGAAATAAAATCTTTTGCGACTGAAAATTTATCTATTTTCCAAAACTATGAGTTTAATGAAATATTTTCCTCAGTCTTAGATAAAATTTGTACAAAGCTAAGTGAGTTTCAAGATCGGGAAAGCGGGTGGTCATTTTTGGAAAACATGTATTTAGAAGTCAATGTTAATAAATATAGTCCACTGCGAGCCTCCAGCTATATTGAGTTGCCGAAAAACATTAAAAATAAACGGGCTTGCGTCAACATAAAAAACTTTGACAATTATTGCTTCCTTTGGTCTATAATAGCCGCATTATTTCCAAGAGTGAATAACCCGAACAGAGTCACATCGTACCCACATTTTTCTGAGGTTCTTAATACGACTGATATGACTTTCCCTGTATCTCTATCAGATATAAAAATATTCGAAAAAAATAATTCACAGATAAGCGTCAATGTATATGGATTGAAAAATAAAGAAACTATTGTTGGACCTCTTTACAAACCAAAAGCTAAGCGACAAAGTCACATTAATTTACTCTATTTCGAGAATGGTACAAAATCTCATTATTGCTGGATAAAGGACTTGAGTAAGATGCTTCATTCACAACAAACAAAAAACCATCGTAAAATTTATTTTTGTGATGAATGTCTCATATTCTTCAATGATAGTGGCAAGTTGGCTACTCACATATGTGGTGGTGTTGCGACTACACTTCCGAATCCAGGTAGCTGTACACAATTTACCCACTTTGAGAGAATGCTTTGTTTACCATTCACGATTTATGCGGACTTCGAATCTTTTCTAGAACCTTACAAAGATAGAAACGAAAGCTGTAGCTCAACGACTACAACTCACAAACATGTCCCGGCAGCTTTTGCATACTATATTGTTTGTTCGTATGACTCTAACCTTAATAAGTATAGATCTTACCGTGGACCAAATAGCGCACATGTATTTATAGAATACTTGAAGCGTGATGTTTTACGAATAAAGTCAATATTGGATCAGAAAGTAGCAATGATTTACAACGATAGCGATTCAATGTCTTACGAGAATGCTCAGTTTTGTCACATTTGTTCTGAAAGGCTACTGGATGATAAGGTTAGAGATCATTGTCATTTAACAGGACGATTTCGAGGCGCAGCGCATTCATATTGCAACCTACGCTTTGCTCTAAAAAAAATTGTAAATGTATTTTTCCACAATTTATCAGGATATGATTGTCACTTATTTATTAAGCAATTAGGAGAAAGTAGCGGTGCAATCAAAGTTATTGCAAAAAACAAAGAAAAATACTTGTCATTCACAAAGTTTTTTATGAGTGCTAGCAATGAGTATATAGCGGTTCGATTTGTTGACTCCTTTAACTTTTTATCTACTAGTTTGGACAAGTTGTCATCAAATCTTGACAAAGATGACTTTATTCACTTGAAGAATCATTATCCTGAACACGATCACTTTGAATTAATGAGACGTAAAGGTGTTTACCCTTATGAATATGTCACTGGCTGGGAATCATACAAAGAAACTTGTTTACCTGACCACAAACATTTTTTCAGTAGCTTGACAAACGAACACATATCTGAATCTGACTATGAGCATGCGAAACGAGTTTGGCATAAATTCTGTATATCCAACTTAGGAGAATATACTGACCTTTATTTGAAATCAGATGTTATCTTATTGTCAGATATATTCGAAAAATTTCGAAAGGCGTGTATTGAAAACTATAAATTGGACCCTGCTCATTACATAACAGCACCAAGTCTTAGTTTCGATGCTATGTTATTAAAGACAAGAGTTAAACTTGAACTTATCACTGATTTGGAAATGTATCGAATGATACAAAGTGGAATAAGGGGTGGTATCTGTTTGTGTTCCAACCGATATGCTAAAGCCAACAATAAATATGTTAATAATCACAACCCTAATATTGAATCGAATCATCTTTTATACATTGATTGTAACAACTTGTATGGACATGCAATGACAGGAAACTTACCGTGTTCTGATTTTAAGTTATTGGATAAAGAAGATATCGATAGACTAAGTATACTACAAATACCTAAGGATTCTCAATTCGGTTATATTTTAGAAGTTGATTTGGAGTATCCAGAACATCTACATGATTTCCATAACGATTTACCATTTTGCCCTCAAAACTTTACCCCATTTGGTTCAAAGACAGGGAAACTGATACCTAACTTATATGATAAATTTAGATATGTTATTCACTACATTTATTTACAGACATGCATTCAACATGGATTGATTTTGAAACATATTCATCGTGTCATTCAATTTAGACAGAGCCCATTCCTAAAGCAATATATAGATTTAAATACATCTCTACGTCAAACTGCAAAATCACAGTTTGAGCAAGATTTCTTTAAATTGTTGAATAATAGCATATTTGGAAAAACTTTAGAAAATGTAGAAAAACGTGTAACTATTAAACTAATAAATAAATGGAGTGATAATACGAATAAAACTAAAAGATCGCACACAGCAGATCTATTGATTGCAAAACCAAACTTTCACAGCGTGTCTGTTTTTTCCGAAAACTTCGTTGCCATCCAAATGAAACCTGAAAATGTTGTTTTAGATAAACCTATTTACATAGGTTTTACAGTATTAGAGCTCTCTAAAAGTCACATGTATAATTTTCATTACTCTGTTATGAAACCATTCTATAAAGAGAAAATCCGACTTTGTTATACAGATACAGACAGCTTTTTATATTCTATACAAACCGATGATGTTTATAGTGATTTGAAACTACATTTTCATCAATATTTTGATACAAGTAATTATCCTGTAAACAACATTTATGGTATCCAACCAAGAAACAAGAAAGTCCCCGGGTTATTTAAAGACGAGCTTGGTGGTCAAAACATAGAAGCGTTTATTGGTTTGAGATCCAAGCTTTACTGTATTAAGACAAGAAATGATGTAATTAAAAAAGCAAAGGGTATCCAAAAAGCTGCAGTTCGCAGTTTAAATTTCTCAGAATATAAAAGAGTACTAAAGACTGGAGAAATAATTCGCAAGAAAAATGTATTTTTTAAATCACTGCGACATCAGTTATTTACCCAGGAACTGTGTAAAGTAGCGTTATCATCTAACGATGATAAACGAATAATTTTAAGGAATAAGATAGAAACAATGTCATGGGGGCATTTCGAATCATTGTTTTAGTTAGTCTTAGTATAATCACTAATTTCGTGTGAAGTGATGTTAAGTTATGAGCAATAAACACATAAAACGTATAACTCGTTTTTTAATAAACCTTCAACCACCAACTCCTTGCAGTCTAGAACGGTATACTTATATGGAACACGCAGGGAACACGCTTACAATAACATTTACATACAAGCACATTTAGTTTTTTTTTACACTCACAGGGAATCGAACCCAGGACCTCTCACATCTACCATGCGAGATGCAGAACCACAGAGGCTGTAACAGTTTTTACATAGAAGGGTTTATACCGTGTGTTTGGAGTATTCGGCTTAAAATGTATTGAAATGTTTAAAAAAAAGTTGGTCTAATTAAATCGCTTTCATAGTGAAAGTTGTTTAGGATGATGTCCTTTACTCCCCAAAAAAAATTGTTGCTGCATACTCCAAACACCCTGTAGTAGTAAAGTTCATAATCGCTTGAAAAAGAGTGTGGCTTGTTGATGACTACTTACATACTAAGCAAAAGAATTCACGCGTTTGTTATGTAGGTTGACAAAAGTAAAGATTCTAGAGGTACCTACAAACCTTCGCCTTGTCTCCGGTTACTTACTTGTTCCCACGTTACAAGAATATGACGTGGAAGTAATACTATTCTTGATATCATATTAAAACCTAACTTGGGCCGCATTATTGTAATGTGACTCCAAAATGCATTTACCTCCTTTGATTAGCAATTGAAAATGCATCATTCCATAACAAAAAGTGCACTTGATCACACGTGAATCTCCCACTCTCAAGCATTGAAAGAACTAAGCTCAGGTATGTTTTACTTTGATTTCTTAATTTCTTAATATTTACTTTTACATCATTAACCTCAACCAGGGTCGCGAGTCGCGTACAGAATTGTGTGTGTGATAATAGCGAGGGCGCAAAAAAAATAACCTGTTTTGACTTGAGTACGGTGCGGTGTAGGTCGAGACGCGCGTGCGGCATACAAATAAATAGGGTTTTGCGCTCTCACTATAGCTATCGCTGTCATGTTAATACCTGGGTGGCGAGTCGCGTACGGCAGCGGCTAATAGCGGGGCGCAAGAAAACTTGTTTTGACTTGTCGGCGGTATGAAAACGTCGCTTGCATCCATGTAATGTGACAAGGCGGGTAATGCTAAAGTGCGGCCTACACCGCCGCTTCTATTTTCTTTTTACTTAAATAATCTATTTTTATTTTTCCCAGGATGTCATCAAACATGAACAACCCCTTCTACTACGCTCAAAATATTTTGGAGGGATTTGACAGCGATGAAGAAGAGATACAGCAACCTGTTTCATCTCCACCTCCCCCAATATCAGCATACAGTCCACCACCACCACCACCACCACCACCACCACCGCTACCACAACTAACCCCCTACCACACTTCACCACCCAATAAGAAAGAACTGAAGAAGCGGCAGTTAGAAGATGATGGGTCGTACGTGGTGGTAAAAAAGGCGCGCAGAGGGTTGCGTCTAATAAAAATTGAGGTTTATGATCTCACAGATGAAACAAGTAGCAACCCGTATCTAAAAGCACAACATGTTGTTGTGGATGGGCTAGACGATGTCCTAGATATGACGGAGAATATCATAAAAAAAATTTCAAAAACAATAAGTGATACTTATTAATTATTAATATGTAAATTATGATTTATTGTAACGGTGTGTAACTTGTTGTGATCGTGATTTTGTTATACATTTTCTATACCAAAATAAAAATATTTTCATTAAAATTCTTGTTTTCTTATCCGCTTTACATAAGTATTAGGAGTAGGAGTAGGTTAATAAATTTAAAAAAGTAGTAATTTCAAAATACACCTTTATTAGATTGATACTCTTCCATCCAATTTCGTAGAAGTATTACATGTTTCAGAGCACATATTTTTTTGTGATTTATACACATCAAATCATTAAATTTAGGAATAGGATGATCCCACCAAACATCACCATTGACAGGAACATTAGACTTAGCATTATTATTATTCTTATATCTAATTTCATCAAGAGTTTTTAAATTTGGACAACCCATTTCCTCAATATTAGTCACATTACAGTCGATACAAAAATCCTTTAACCACTGGATTTTTTCATTACCCTTCACAAATATTTCACAATTTTGTAGATATGGTTTTACAACTTTTTTGAACACATGCATATCAATAAATCCTTCTCTCCAGTAAATACCTCGATTTCTCTCAATCCAATTTACATGTTTTTTTTCAGCAGGTGTTAAAGATGAATAAGCAAAAGGTGGATTAACTAAAAACATTTGTGTGTACTTGTTAGTAGCTAACGCGAATTCTTTCACGATAAAATCATTTTTATAGTCTTTGAATCCTTGCAAATCAACCACCAAGTATTGTTTCATCATGATATTTTCTTTACAATACTCGTCAAAGGTTTATATTCAATCAAACAATCGTTTATTATAAGACAGTAGGCACTAGTTTTAGCAGGTATTTCAGCTGTGGATTCAATTTCCACACGTACATCTACTGGTCCAGTTTTTAGAGTTTCGTTTTGACGACAACAGTCAATTACAAATAAAGGTGCTTTAGTTTTGAACTCAGATGGACTAAGCAACGGTTCACTCCGACGACCGTAATACGACTGTTGGAAGTTTATATATGCTTCATATATTAAAGAGAACTTATCATGATTGAAATCCGTGTTTAAACTCTCATACGGATAATAGACAGAATTAAGTAATACTTTAACGTCACGTAGATTACAGTGATCGAATCGAGAAGCATCGACTGATCCATTATTTCTCCGATTGGTTTGTAATCCTATTATTACATAGCGAGGCTTTTCTAATTGTGAAGAAGTTTTTATTGCCCATGTATGTTTCGTAGTATTTGGTAAGAGTGGGTATTCATATAGATCCCAATTTCTAAACGAAATATTGATAGAACGATCTTTTTCCAAATATTTTAGTAAGTTGATTCTTTCTCTGTCTGATACCTTGATATGTGGGATTCGCCATAGTATTTTAGTAAGATCAAACTTTTCTAAAACTTCGTTGGTACTAAGTTGTATAGAATTCAAATTAGTATTACTTCTCAAAAGAACTAGTTCATGTTTGCAATTGATCATTATTTTCTTATAGTCTTCAGCGAACCCTAAGATTTTGTTGAGGGGAATGTTAGCTGCGAAAGTACCTCCTTTTACCTTGTTGCTATCAATACTCCACCCCCAATTCTTGTTAGCATTATTTTCCAACCCACTCAATGACAATAAAGACTTCATAGTTGTTGTGACACCCACATTTTTCACCTTGTCTATCTCGACTCCGTTTATCTCATATCGGATATCTTGGAAAAGGAATAGGAATGGATTATTTGTAAAATCCACGGATTGTATTACTTCTTTGGTAGCACTGTTAGTGACTTTAAGTGACCCTTCGATATAAAGTGAACTTTCAGATGGCAAAAGGTATAAATCTTGTTGATTGACTGGTATGCGGATTTCATCATTATTGTTGTAGCTGGCGATGTATGGTTTGTATGAATGAAACTGATAATTTTCGATACTATTATCGTATGTTAAAGGTTCAGATATGTTTAAAATATTCATTTTATAATTTTTAGTAATTTTAGAAATTTTTTATTTTCCTTCGACAGTTTTCTTGGACGAGATGTTTTTTTCGTTATTTCTCGAGTGACACTAGATAGTTTTGGTGGTTGTGCAGGCTTTTTATTGAAATCAATCATCTTTTCTTCAGGTGCAAATAAAGCTGGATCCCTTCTTTCCGGAAATTTATTAAATTGTTTTTAGCATCCAATATTCTAATAGTAATATTGTTCACACTCGTATGATTGACAGGAAAGTAAATTATATTTTTGGGAGTTTCTATAATTCTATAGCCTGGTGGTACGTTAGGCGCAAATTCATATATAATATGACTTGGTTTTCCGTTCACAAAAGATCCGCTTACGATATCACATTCGATTCGTACTATGGTTGTGGGTAGAATGCTGATAGGAAAGTGTGAGTCATGCCATATATTGCTTTTTAACATCTCTCCCCCAAAACCTAAAATAGATCCGATAGAATTTTCTCTTTCGAAATGAATGTCCTTAGAACAAAACAACTTTGTTGTTAAGGTATTATTGTTGCAGGTTAATTTTAAATCACAGTCTTTCACATTTTGTTTTAGAAAATCATTTATATCTTCAAGTTCATAGGAACCTTCAGGTATTTTAACACTTTCATCTTTACCATAGTAGAATGTATTGTTTCTATCATCTATATTTGGAATAGAATTAAATGTTGAAAAATATAAAAGACCACATTCATAATCGCTATTGAGTTGCAAAGGTGGTGAATAGTATGTCGATAGAAAAGAATCATTTCCCGTAATAGATACTGTAAAGGACATGATGAAAGTGATTACTAAAGTTTTGATACACGTTATTTATAAATGTTTACTCCAAAATTGACGTAAGAATTTTATACATAAATGTCCACAATTTGAAGTGTTGTACGTCTGATACTGATTAAAATTATAACAAATATTAACGTTATGTAAATAATTTAAAATTTCGAGTGGTGGTCTCAGATCACCAAAACTGTCGAAATATTCACAGTAGTTATTTATTTTTGCGTAGGCTACCCAATGAGTTCCAGGTCTATCTGAACTGTCTAAGTTAACAACAGCACATTCATATTTATATGTTTTTTTCGGAAGTCCATCCCTCATGAACACACCTCGAAAAAACGGGATGTCCAATGTGAAGTCAATGATGTCCAGATTAGATAGAGGGCGGGATGGTAGCCTTTTCCTTAGTTTTTTGTCTGACGAACAAACAATCCTTCCCCTTTTTTATATGGTTTTATATAGAGACCTTTACCGATTGCGATAGATTCCATCATTTTATTATGGCGTTCGGATTCTTGTAAATTCTTTTTCGTTGATTGGTAATCGTTAACAGCTTTCGCTATACCAGCCGCACCGCCAGCTAATGATCCCAATGCTGACAGGCCCGCAAATATCGGAATAAGAGGTAATATTCCACCAGTTTTTGGTATTGGTATAATTCTAGGTAGTTTCACTTGACAATTTTTAGGGAAACATTTTTTTGCTGCTAAATACATATATTTTATTGCAGCTTTATTGCTTTTAGGTTTATATTTTTTTAATTTCGCTGTCAAACCTTTTACAATTTTTTTGAAGTTTCTAACACCACCTCCTACTTTGACTTTAGTTTTCATAACTTTATTAACGAGCCAAGAAGCAATTTTTTCACCTTTACTAGCATCTTTGGATCGCATCCGTTTTTTTGCCATATCGATTAATTGAATGTCAGCCTGTCTTCGATCTTCACTATTATTAGAAATGTATGCAATATCGTGTTGCATACAAGCGTTATCTAATTTGTTAACTCCCTTTTCTCCTCTGGCTAAACGTTTTTGTAAGCGTGTACCTGGACCACAGTACTGATAGCCAGGTATATGTAACTCGAAAGGTAAATTATTTATTAAACTGTTGACAAGTCCTTCACTTTTCATTATCCACACATTAATGTTAATAATACAAAGATCCTAATTCTTTTATATTCATACTAATGTACTAAATCACATTTTTTTATCCAACTGTTTTCATTCTCACCTAACCCTAACCATTTTACAAATAGTTTATTACCCTTTCTTTTGAGAATTCTTTCAATCAAATACACATTAACATGTTTGGTTTTAAGAAGTTCTTTTTCATAAAAGCAACCTTTAATTAAGTTTTGTCTTTTATCTTGTAAATTATAGGTTATGGGGTTAGTTTTATTAATACTTTTAATTACAAATATTTCTGTAGACCAATTTGGTGTATATCCTTTATCAAAACAACTTTTGTATTTGCTCACACGCACGTGATCACCTACTTTAAAATTATTGTTGTTTTGGGGTGGTAATTTCTTTTGATTCTTTAATATGTTGTTTGCAACAATACTTGTATTCTGTTGATTTACGTCTATTGGCTTAAATCCAATTGTTCTATGTTTAGAAGCATTGTATGTATTAATCACGTTCTTTATGGGCTCGCCTAACCATTTATGATTACCAGTCATACTGAAATGCTTATATAGTTTGGTTTTTAGAGTTCTAATTAATCTTTCAACAATTGAAGCTTTTTTTACTGAATATGAAGAGTAGTGGTTAATATCATACAATTTCATAAGTTTCTGAAAGTTTTGGTTATAAAACTCTGTTCCTTGATCAGTTTGCAAATTAGTAGGTGATCTTCCACATTTTAGTATATCATGGAAAGAAGACACAACTTCCATCATCGATTTCGTTTTAAGTGGTTTTACCCATGCAAATTTTGAGAATGCATCAATGATAACCAAAATAAACTTATGTCCTCTATTTTGATGGGAAAAAGATCTTATATCTATTAAATCAGCTTGCCACAGATCATCTATTCCTTTTAAGACCACATGTCTACGTAGAAAATTTCTACGTGCTTGTTTATGAATCTCATCAACAATTTGCTGTTTGCTCATACTATTGTGATGTAACTTTCTTTAAAATATTGATGAGTTCGTCTTTTGTATAATAATTTGTATTAAGTTTTACCACTAAGAGATCTATTTCTTTTTTTAATGTTGTAAGTTCATCATGCATTTCATCCCTCGTTGGTACTAACTTTATCAATTTATCGACGTATGCTTTATTAACAGCTTCGTCTGAAGTTCGAGGTGATTTCAAACCTTTTAATCGAGCAGGACGTAAATCTATATCACCCTCTATATTTTCCGATTTTCGCAATCGCTTATGCACGTGATGACCAAATTTATCAATATTCATCATAAGAGTGTTTACTGGATGAATGATAATGATACACTGGTACTAATACACTGATTTATAGATATTTATTTAACCAATAATACCACTTTCCTGCAACTCGTTTAAAATTGAGATTATTTCACCATCAAGACCAGTATTGCCAGCATCTCGAGACGCTACAAGTAATTTGAGTCTTTCAACTAGTTCATTGGGGTCATCCCAATAAACATAATCGGTATTTTTCTTCAGTCGTTTCATTAAAGGCAATCCAGAACCTTTACTTAAATTTTCAGCACTGGTGGAAATGCTTTTACTATTCTTGAATAGTGGTTTGATGATACTGAGATATCTAAAGCCTTTGTTCGATTTAATGGGTTTCTTTGAATCGAAATCTCTCCGATGCGCATTAGTGATCAGCAGTAGTTGTTTATAGTTTTCCATATCTCTTGTGGTAATCTGTTTCATGTCTGGAATTTTCTTAAACAACAATTCTGTCAATCCGGGTGTTGCCACGTATTTCTCTCTATTGACTATGATATTATTATTTTTTAGAATAACTCGACATGATCCTAACATGTGTTTCCCACGAACAATTCTTACACCAAAAGGAATGTCTTGATACACATTGGAATCCAATAACCAGGAGAAGGAGTTGTCGGGACTTGTATTAGTATCCGTTGCAGTGTTATACGAGATACTAGATACATTTGAATTATTGTTTTCGTTTTCTGATTCACACGAACTGCTTCTAGATTCTGATGTAAGCAATGGTTCTGTTGGATTTCCGAAATCGGTTTTTTCTTGCATTAAATCGCTCTCGTTAGAAGATAGGTCATCAGTGGTGTAGTGCTTACGACGCTTTTTAATTAGTACCCTAGGTGACTTTTTTGGATGTGAGTTTTCATCTGTAAGATTGTTTGACGCTTTTTGTTTAGAAATCTGGTTTAAGGAATCAGTTATTGGTTTAAACATCGTTTGTAAAACTAAGTTATTGTTATCACTATGTTCTTGAATCTGTTTTATTTTTCTTCGAACTGCATCAGCAGATTTAATTATCTCTTTTTTTAAAGTCTTTTCAAGCTGCATTTTGTGTCTTGTCTCCACAACAACATTCGTGTTAGTGATGAAATAGTTAATTATTAAGACATAAATACTATGTGTAGTATAAAGCCTTCATTACTCAACAATAAATGTATCAAATTTCAACCTATAACAACCATTGTTTTTTTCACAATCTTTGTTAATAACAAGATAACTATATGGTTCACACCAAATTTTAGAACACATATTTCTAAAATCCTTCCAACTCATGTCTACATTGACGTGTTCATCGTAAACATGCTTCATATTTATCTCATCCTGCTTGAATAGTACAATAAGATTAGCATTATCACGAATAAGTTGTTTGGGTACTTTACTATAAGTTTGATTGAGATAAAAAGAATCTATGTTTTTATGTCTTCCCATAGCAAAGTAGTCCCTAATACTGGTTTGATTTTCACATGCAACGTCATCAAATATGATGATTGAATTAGGGAGAGCCTCTTCTGGCTTCAGTACGTCTTCTTTTTCATGGTATTTTGCGAATCCGATAGAAGGAACTAAACTCAATACATGTTGCAAATATAAATATTTAGGTTGAAATAAGGTTTTGCAGTAAATATAGACATTTTTAAAGCGGAGTCCTTTTTCATGTAGTAAAAGACCTATCATCAAATTTGTTTTACCACAGTTTGATGGACCACAAATAATACAGCGAATAGAGTTTGGTAGAAGAGAGCCATGACGTCTTTCTTGTTTAATATTATTAAAGCAATATTTATCAAATTCTAGTGAATTCTTTTGTTTAACAAACCTCATCTTGAATAATAAGTGTGAGGTTCAAACTCTACCACTGTTTGGAATACAATGACATTGTTAGCTATTTATCAACTACTTTAAAGTATCCAAAATGTATTTTGAATTAAATCATTTTCAATGATTATTTTATATTTCAGCAGGTTTTCTATGGTCAACTAAACAAATGGTAGGAACGGTTACTGTACTACAGTATCACAGCATTATACGTGTAGTGAAGTGGAACGATATGTTCGTTTTCAAAACACTCCAAGCCTTTCTCTCTTCACGGCTTTCAACCCAGATCAATGCATATACCCTTTCCATGCATTACAGTTCAATTTAAACACGTTCAAGCCGAAGCGGCAACGCGAAGCGTTGCGCGACTCGAAGAGGAGCGGAGCGAAGGCTTGAACGTGTTTAAATTGAACTGTAATGCATGGAAAGGGTATATGCATTGATCTGGGTTGAAAGCCGTGAAGAGAGAAAGGCTTGGAGTGTTTTGAAACGAACATTTCTTCCCTACTGCAGTGCCATCGAAAAATTCCAAATACAACGAGATGGCGCTAAGATATACAGGATTTATTCTAAGACTAGCTGACTAGGCAGACTTCGTACTGCCTCAATTTAATATGAACTTTATTGAATAGCAATAAAGTTCAAATTGACTCTAGAAAACGATTGACTCTAGAAAACGTTTGTATGGGAAATAGAAAAGGGCTGTTTTTAGGGTTTTCCCGGAAATTATTCCATTTTTTCTCGCCTTTTAAACCTTCCCTAGACCTCCACGAACATTTCAAGACTAAGATAAGATAAATCCGTTCAGCCGTTCTCGAGTTTTAGTGAGACTAACGAACAGCAATTCATTTTTATATATATATAGATTATCGCCATGGCTCCATGGCGCCACCTAGAAGTATATGTACAAACAACCCACCTAATCGCCAGCATGTTCCAATAACTCCAGTAAAAAAAAACTATTTACTAGCGCCACCTAGAGGTAGCCTTAGCGTTTTTTTTGCATGAAGCTGTCATTATTCTCGTCAGAGTAGGTAACTGTGTTCTGTTCAAATGACAGGAAAGCAAGATTGAGCCAAAACATTGAGCTGTGATACTCAATAATACACCGAAGAGTGACGTACTCAGTCCATCGCCCCTCTTTGGTTTTCTGTGCGCTGAGATGGTAAAGACTTTTGTCGTCTAAATATTCTTTTACACTTTTATCCTTTTGCACTTTAGGTGAATACTCACTGGCTTGCTGCGTGGAGTGTAGCGAGGTGGTCAGGAAGTGTATGACGTCATGGTCATCAGCCAGGCCTCCCGTGGCGGCTGACACGCCGAAGTGTCCGTAGCGCGGTAACACAACATTCTCGGCGCGGAAGCAGAGCTCGTAGTCTTCAGCGCTGTTGCGCATGCCTGGGGGATAGCAGAAAAGAGTATAATAGGCGACTTTCTGACAACTATAATTGAAACAAAAAGTAAATTCCACAAACCCTATTTCTCTATTTGATTAGATTGAGTTAAATACAAACTGTAACCCCTTATCCCCCCCTTGGAGAATTAATTTTGTCAAATCCCATCTCAGTGCTACTCCACGCTACTAAGGAACCTCTGTACAAAGTTTCATGGCTCTAGGTCCACCGGTTTAGGCTATGCGTTGCCTGCCCGTCAGCCACGCATTGTATTTGTACCTAGTATTGAGCAGTTCTGGTGGCCATATGTGGTCTTCATCAGCAGTTCCGCATCACAATATTATGCTTACCGTGAGTAAATGCACGTGTTATTACTAAAAAAAACAAAAATCACTATAGAATCACTATAAATTTCTTATTTCTTATTTCTTAGGTCTGCCTATAATATTTGAAGAGTTCCCTCGATTTCTCCAGGATCCCATCATCAGATCCTGAGCTGTTGTCAATGGGACCAATGGAAAGGTAAACCCTTTCAAACAAAAAATAATTTTCCAAATCGGTCCATCCGTATAGGCGCTATCGGGGCACACACATAAAAAATAAAATAAAAATAAAACATCCGGACGAATCGTAAACTTCCTCCTTTTGTGAAGTCGGTTAAAAATAGTAAACGTAGCCCATTAATGTCCCCACCGGGGGGCACAGGCCTTTACCCGGATCCGAGTAAGATTACTAAGATTACTAAAAATAGTATGATTACTATAATTCACCAAGACCCTTATATCCCATTTCACCAACAGTTAGGGGACACTTAGCTCTTTTTCATAACTATCTAGCGATTGTTTCGGATGCCAATATCTTAAATTTAGGGGGTCCCCTAGTAGCCTAGACGACCCTTAAACTTAGGACTTTTCTCTTTTTCTTTCATAGGTCTTGCTGTTTCTTCTTCTCTTTATTAATGGCGTCCTAACCTCTTTTGAGGTTAACTTTGCCAGTGTCAAGTGGCCAGGTTCTCATTTGAGGACCTGGAAATTATAATGTCTTGAGATGATTTGATGATTATGATGATGATTTGTCGCTCGTTAGCACTACCCAGGGAGGACGTGAAGGGCTGTGGGTTCCAAGTAATTCCTTCGGACGGTCTTGTCGTTTGTTTGACCTTGTATTATTGTCAGAAAACTTCAAGTCAGTTGGTAACCATGGCAACTATTATATGGAATTTTGACAGCCACTAAATAAAGTTTAATAGCCCAAACTTGGCCTATTATACTAGAATTAGCTTATAGAGGATAATCGTAATTAGCAGTGAGATCAGCATCGAGCGAGACGATACGTAATTTTTTCCGCTAATTCTATTTAAACTACACTTAGCAGCTGATTAAATTTTAGAGAAAGCCGCCCTTAAAGTATTAAAACTTAATTAAATAGAAACTTGCACATGATACGCACCGTTGCTGAAGTAGACAGTCAGCGCGTTCTGATAGTACTCGATGCGCGCGCTCGTGGGGAACGGCTTGTTCCTGAAGTCGCGGAGACAGCCCGACAGCAGCTGCTGGGACCCGTCGCTGGAACACGCACCTTTAGTTCATACAGTTAGCCCATTAATGCCCCCACCGAGGGGCGCCGGCCTTCACCCGGATACGAATAAGATCATACTCCAATATAATACAATCAACTGATGAAAGATATTTTATAACTACACACAGTAATTACTTTTTTTTTGTTAATATTTGATAACGTGTACTATTTAATAACTTTTGCCCTAAACGGAAGAAACTGATTCCCACAACACAGGGTATCCTAGTGTGGGGACCAGGGTCAAACTACTGTTTACACTTTTTTTGTTCAATAAATGATTTTTATATTTTATATTTATATTTAACTCAAGTCATACTGCATCACGCTCTAGTTAATTCAGTATCAATCACAGACTTCAATAGTAGGGGACAAGGCACGGGGCGCTTGAAAGTGTCGCTACCAAAACGGTGTCAAAACGGGAAAAGTGAACCGATTTCAATCAGTCGTGCTTAGACGGTGCTAGCCGCGTGACGTATCGGCAGCACAACAAAAATGGTGTCCTGCGAGGTAAAAACTTGTAAATCATACCGAAATCGCAATACACATAAACAAGGAGTATCGTATCACAAGTAAGTTATATAATTTACAATTACTATTGGCTGTAAATTGATTATTCATAAAATATTGTTCTCGAAAAATTCCTCAAAGTAAAAATAGGATAATCAATCATTCGACTGACGACCGACATAGTACCGATAAATTCTAACAGAGGCGCTATTCTGTCTGGCCTCAAAACAGTAAGAAATTTAGTACGGGAGGGCCAATCCTTTGTATATATCGATAGTATCAATATAGCTTTATTGCACACAAATCAATACATTATGACAATAGGGTATAATTGCTTTTGTAAAAACTTTTTTAAAAAAAAATTGAGGCCGAGTAGAAATTTTATTGAAATTTTGTGAAACCGATAAATGCCTTATAGTCATTAATTAATTTACGATAGTGCATTGTCGCGCGGAAACGCTAGCCGCCAAGATGTTTCGCTCGTTGCGTCACTCCGTTAGTAAACACACGACGACTGCAAAGAGCTAGTACTAATTTACGTCGATGGTTACTATCGTAGTGACGTCAAGTCGGAATCAAAATGGCGACTGGTGTTTTACGGCCGATCCCAATAACCTATCTCTATCCGTGATCTGCAGATTACGTGTTACATTTGAAATTTGCGCTATGGGATTTATGTCAAAATTGACACTTGCAATCTCAAATCTGCAGATTATGGATGAAAGATAGGTTATTAATATCGGCCGTTAGTCAAATTGAAGAAACTGAGTAGAAACAACACGAGTTTTCAATTTACATTGCATCTTTATGGAATAATATCGACGATTCTCGTTTAGTGTTTTGGGTACCTACCTCAGAAATACATTCTTAGATTTATTCTTACATGGGCAATAATACTGTATTAAATTAAATTATTCTATTCTAACCTATCCTATTCTATCCTTGACTTACATAAAGACAATTTACTGCTGCACTGCTTTAGAAGCAAATTGATTTAACTTTATTTAGATGATATCGATCTAGCCATGTACCTTAATATTGCTACGCCCTAAGGGTAAAATGACAATGAGACTGAACTGTAATTATTTAAACCCTTATAACATGTTGTTTATTGCAATAAATATAAATTGAATTGAATTGAATTGAAGCCTTGCTGGCGTAGAGCTCACCTCTTATGATCGAACACCTTCGTCCCGTCGTTGACGACCGCCATGATGTATGGGTTGTTGTGCTTATTGTCGTTATCGAAGGAATCAAAGAGCAGCCCTAGCCCGTTCCACCGGTCCGAGGAGCCGAAGACATCGCCGTTGTAGTCACCCTTGGTGGTGGTGTACCAGAAGGCCTGGGGGAGGGGAGGGTTACCTAATAGTAGTGATAATTAAATGATGTGTGCCAAATGCACCCAGACAGGTGGGCAACGATAGCAGAGACTATATTATATCCAATTGACTGCGCCTGCGGGGGAATGCGGCTCGCCAAACATTAGTTGTAATCAACGTACGCAACTTTTGTAAGATGACGGGCCGCCAGACAGTTTCGCAGCGGCTGAAAAAACCACAGCTCTCTTGCCTCGTCCCCCGCCGCCCGTAAATTGGTGAGTTGTGTTTCAAAGGAAAATGTATCTATGCGCTCTCCACTGGATAAGTGCTTCCTGCAGTATTGTCCCCACCGAGGAGGGAAGCCTACCCCACAACTCCATTTACAGAAGACCGCATAAAAATCTGTCCACCGCGATCACAGACTGAATCACAGCACACACACAGACAGACGCTTCTATCTTGTACAAGGTGTAAATGAATTAACGCAAAATGAGGAAAACTTTCATTATGAAATCGATTTGATCAGAGCAACTTTATTTTTCACTTCCCAGTACATTTTGGCCTGACTGGGTCAGCTGATTTGTATGGAGCAGCGAAAAATAAAGTTGCTCTTATCAAATCGGTTTCATGGTGAAAAGTTTCTCAGAATGATGTCCCTAACAAAGTAGTTTCTCAATTTGCGTTAATTCATTTACACCTTGTACAAGACGCCTCTTTTCCACCTCTTCAGTCAAGTGATTGTCATTCTCCTGGCCGAAAAGGAAAACAAATGACATTTAAATTAGGGGAAATCAAGTTCTCAGCCCCTTGCAATAGACATTAATTGACGTGTCAAAGTGAAAGGACACTTCTGTCCACAAGCGAATAAGTCGCCATTTTGGTTCAATCACAGATACTACCTATAATATTATAGTATACAGATAGACCTCCTAGAACAAAATATGACACCGGCGTAAACTGAGATGCTACGGAAGCTTCTTTAGTTCGAGGCCATTATCGCTTGGTGCAGCACCATCGAAAAATTGCAAATACCACGAGATGGCGCTAAGATATATAGGATTTATTCTAAGATTAGCGCCACCTAGAAGTATGTTAACTGAAACCATTATTACTCCTCACGCCATCTCTTTTTACGAAGGGTTACTAATTCTAATGTGTGTGAGATGAGCACCCTGTGGCTCAATATGGGTCAACTTACCAGACCATCAGCGCCTATCCTTCCTCTTCCGGTCACTTTGAACTTAATGTCGACCTCCCACCAATCGAAGGCGATGGGTATCTTGGTCCAGATCGCGCCCTTCTGACTGCGCAGTGAGGGGGCTAGCCGCACGCTCTCGCCGGATGCTATCGCGTCTGGAAGAGAATTGGGGGTTAAACTCTTCACAAAATAAAAAGTTTGACGCTCGGCAACCCACTGAGTCGGGCCGTGCAGCGGGGCCGCGGATCTACTTGTGGCTTTGCAGGTAAAGAGCGGAGTGTCACACGCCTGCTTGTACGCAACAGTTGGCTTCTATTACCTACGCATTAGGGGTTAAAACTTCAAGGGCGTGAACTGTCAAAACGGGCCTTTTATTTTGTGAATGGTGTAGTTTCTTATTTATACTATGGTGTAGTTATTTGTATGACTTTTACGCCCATTTAGGATTAGCTGTAATGTCACAACTTATTGAACTCATTTCAGCTAATCACGTGCCGTTATTTTGAAGTAATCGGTATATTCTCATAAGGACATAGGCCGGACAAACTTACAATGAAGAACAAAAATCGGTTAAGTGCGGGTCGGTATCGCACACGAAGGGTACCGTACCATCGTACAACAAATCAAAAGCACTCAAAACAATAAAAAAATAAACAAAAAGAAAATTTAAAAAGTTTATGCCTTCACGAGATTTGAACCGAACGAATAGAATAGAATAGAAAAGTGTTTATTTTTTGTCATTTCTTAAACAACTTTTGTCCGCCAGGCGGGTAATAGTATTTATAAGTACATATGTCTTAAAGATCTCGTACATTAATATATGTTTGCTTATATAAAAAATAATATAGCATGACATTACAATTATAAAGGTAGGTATGTAAACGTAAACGTTTTATTTTAACATTGAGTGTCTGCGAGGGACATGTCGCTTGCTGACACGTTTATCTCTGTCCATCTTGCTGACGTACTGCACGTCACCTACTCTGTTGCTGGATAGCATGGGGTTGAATTGACCATACCTTGTGTACGAGGGGCCCGGTGTAGTCAGTCCTTCTATGCACATGCTGTTAAGTTTGACAATCATGTCGTGGTGTAGGTCGTGAACTCGCAGGTGCCACGGGTCTTCATCAAGCATTTCCCATAGGATACTGCTGGGTAATGACTTTGGGAATCCCCCAGCTGACTTCAGCGCCATTCTGTATTGCCGTTCTACTGACAGGAGATTTGACTTGCTGATTCTAGGTAGTAGTTGCACGATTCCGTAGTCCAAGATAGGCACTAGGCAAGCACGTATTACTGCAAGTTTGGTTTCGATGTTGACCTTAGAATACCATCCAATTATTGAGGACAGCATCCCTCTAATGTTTTTTGCTTTCGCAATCACTTTTTTTACATGCTCACTCATGGTTAGTCCTTTATCTAGTATAACTCCAAGATATCGCACGTTTTTCTTGTATTCTAACATGGTGCCTTTAATCTTTACAGTAGGTTTGTAGCCACGGATGGAAGCACTTTGTGCCCTCTTTTTTGTAAACATTATACACTCAGTCTTGTCTACATTGCACTGTAATCCCCAGCGGTCGTAATAGTCGATTACTTCTTCTGCCGCCCACGTCGCTCTAATCGTCGCATTGTCAGGTCTCTCTGCTGCATTCAGAATACAGAGGTCGTCTGCATATTGTGAAAGCATCTGTCCGGCGATTCTGCTTTTTGGGAGGTCGCTCACATACAGGTTAAAAATGACTGGACCTAATATTGAACCTTGTGGAACTCCGTGCGGTACTGTCTTTTCTTCCCCTGTGGTAGTTCTAAACTTTCCTCTAGTTTTCCTGTTACTAAGATAGTTCTCGATCAATTTTATGATGTTGTTTGGCACGTCACCTTCTTGTAACTTTTTTGTTAAACCTCTGTGATTGATTGAGTCAAATGCTTTGCTGAGATCTGTTGAGATCATCGCGACGCTATGTCCTTCAGAGAGTGCATCGGAGATGTATTTGCAGGTTCTCAGAATCTGGGTGCCGGTTCCTCTGCCACTCATGAATCCGTGCTGGAACTCTGGAATCATTCTTTTGCACGACGTCATTATCCTTCGGTGCATAATTCTTTCGCAAATCTTACCCATGATGTTTAGTAGTGTGATAGGTCTGTAGGATTTTGGATCTTTGTAATTTTTCCCTGATTTATGTAGAAATATGCAGTCCCCTAGTTTCCATCTTTCTGAATAGTAGCCAGTGATGAGGACATAGTTGATTGCTTTTCCTAGTGCATTCCATAAAGCAGGTCCCGCTAGCTTTATCGTGTCTGCTTTAATCTGATCGGGCCCTGGTGCTTTTTTATTTTTGAAGCTGTAAATTGCTTTTTTTATTTCTTCAAATGACGCTTCCTCCAGTGGCTGAAATGGGGTCGTTGTTTCAGTTTCTTCGTCACTCTGGGAAATTGAGGCGTCTTTTACTATAGCAGTTTCCACTAATGTGTCTATGGTTTCCTTTTCTGTCGTGCATCCAGGCAGCAAGGGAAGTTTTTGTATTGGTTTTTTTAATGATCTTTGTATCTTCCACATTTTGGTTCTGTTATCTGTTGTATTTTCGATAATTTTAATCCAGGTCTGTTCTTTATAATCCCTTAATAATGTTTGTACTCGCTGTTTAGCTTCATTGTATAACTTTTTTGTAATATGGTGTCCCTGTGCTCGTTTAACATTTAGTTTCAGCTGGTTTCGTATCATAATTTGATCCTGAATTTCTTTTGGGAGGGTTTCTTTCGGATCTATAACTCTTTTAGGTGCTGTAATGTCGAGGGCATCTGTGATTATTTGTTCGAGCTTTTGTATATAATTATCTAGTTCTTCATTTGTTCTTATGATTTCCGTCGGATCCAGTCTATCTTCTATTAATGTTTTATAAAGTTGCCGGGTAGGTTCTTCTGTTAACAATTTCTTCATATCTCTGGTTAGTTGTATTTCAAGTTCACTGTTTATATTCAGAGTGAAAATCCATGGCATATGGTCTGATGCTATAGAGTCAACTTGTCTACAGTTATCACCCGTTTCAAACTGCAGAGAACCTGTCACGAGGGCTACGTCCAAGATGTGATCATTACCAGAGCTGGGTCTTGATGGCTTATTTGTGTGAATGAGTTTGCACTCACCATCATCAATGCTTTTTTGCACAGCTCTCCCAGCGCCCACAGTTCTAGGATGTCGAAGCGTGGTCATCTTTAGGTTTAAGTCACCAATATTTATACAGTCGCCGTCTTCCAGAAGATGTTGTAGTTCTCTCTGAATGACTTTGTAGTTTACGTGTGGTATGTATATTCCTCTTATTGTGATTTGCTCTCCAGTTGAAAAGTTTGTACAGATCTTAACTGCGACTCCTTCGATTTGTCTCTCGCTGTCATCAAACCCAGGTAATAACTGTACTTGGTTCCATCGAAGTCCTCGTTTTATGTACATGGCCGTGCCAAGATGTGGTTGGATGGTATCTGTTAGTTTGTCGTAGTTAGGTATATCGTAGTGATATTTGTCGAAATCTGTGTTGCATTCGTTGAGAACTATTATATGTGGCTCAAGCTTAGATGTTAAATGCTTGATTTCCATAAATTTCTTTCTCAGTCCTTCGACATTTGAGTGAAGTATTCGGATATATGTATGTCTTGTTTTTTTGTTTCTTTTATTTTTGCTATCCATTTCTTTTAATAAGAGTGAGTAATTGCACCATTTGATCCATCATCTGTTGTTGCGTGACTTGAATCATGGTTAGCATCTTCTCTAGAATTTCATTTGTTGATTTGTTTTGTGCTGTCTCATTTGTCGTGTTTTCTCTTGATGAAGTATTTGTCGCGTTCTGCTGGTTGTTTACAATTTGAGCGTATGTCATACCAGGTTTTATTATTTGTTGCTTCATAGTCGATTGTGATTCGCTTCGTAGTTTGTTAGCGTTGATAAACCTTAGGCGTCGTTCACGTTGCTTTTTAATCTCTTCTTTGAACTGTGGGCATTTTGCTTGTCTTGCAGTGTGGCCAGGCACGCGACAGTTTGAACAGATTTCAACGACGTTGCCTTCGCTGTCTGTTTCTTTCTCTGTTTCATTTCGTTGTTTTATTCCACAGTGTGCTTGCACGTGGCCAAATTGTAGGCATCTTTTGCACTGTGTAACTGCTGTCAGTTTTACTTTGTATCGCTCGATTTTGACTTTTTGGCAGAGGATTGTTGTTATGTTTTTAATATCGCGCATGTCGCGTTCGCCGTTGAATATAAGGATCATGGCTGAATTTTTAAGTGGCACTGCGCGTGCCGGTTTAAGGCCGTATCGCGTTTCAATGTCTTCTATTATTTCTTGTTCAGTGTAACCGCTTGATAATACTCCTTTTGCAACAACTTTTTTAGCGGGACGTCTTTCCTGTTTTGTTCCATAGGTATAATACTCGAAATCTGGTCTAGTGCGTAATTCTTCGATTAGAGCATTTCTATTCTCGACCGATTTAGGTGTAAATTGTAACTTACCAGACCGTCGGTCCGATTTTAAATCGCAGTTGGTTTTCTTTGCGAGCTGCGAAATTTCCTTGAATATTTTAGACGAGTCTAGCCATGATTCGTTCGTGCAAATCACAGGTGGGAGTCGTTTTACACTCTTAATACCAGAAGAGGCAATTTTAGAAACTGTACTATTTGGTGCCGGTGAATTATTGGTCGTTTTCAGGTGTGGTGTTTTCGTACGTTTCGCCACATTTGTGTTTTGCAAGGGGCTTGTCGGGCATTTACGCTTGCTATTTGTACTCGACACGCTTGCGCACTCATCCGCTGTTGTCTCTGCATCTATAGTTTCGGTCCCAGACAATGGCGCAGTATCGGGGATTTTATCATCAGATGTGGGTAGTCCGGAAAAAATGTTCGATGTTTCAATAGCAAATGTTTGCTGTTTTTGTGACTGGTTTTGTTGACGGCGAAGTATTTTTGGGTTATGTGTTTGATCGAATCTTACTAGATTTTCTTTAACTTTGGCTTGTCGTATTTGTTCTAGGCGACTTTTTGTTAGCCACTCACCGACAATTTTTCCTTTGGGCGCATCTCGAAGCGACGAACTTGTTGCTGTGATCTCGTTTATCGTGCCGCAATGTTGACAAGTTATAATCTCTTTGTTAAGAAACCTATCTTGATCGATTACTTTGGTATAGGTGGGTTGTTTGCAGTGTTGACCTTTGCATAGCGGTCCTCTGCCTTGTCGGGTCATTGATTCGTCCGTTGTGTAGACGTAATACGTAGTTTCGGTGATAGGAATGCCATCATTTTTCTTCATTGTTGCGTGAATGAATATTTTGACGCATGATTGTTTGCCGCATTTTCGGCATTTAGATGTTTTAATCTTCGTCTGGTTATCAATCCAGTCGTAGAAACCTTTAATTTCGGTAATTTCACCACAGTGGTGACATTTTATTACATCAACATTGTTTGTTGATTTTGGGTAGTCCGTTGTTGCCTCACACTTAAACGGGATCATATTCACTGTTGGTTAAAGTCCGAGTCAAAGTTTAGTTCGCACACGACTACATCTTGAGTGTAGATAACATTCACAGGTAAACAAATGAAATCCGCGAACGTTTACCGCGAATGTAGGGTATAGAATAGACGCGATACGCTTAGGTACGTAAATAACACGACCGCTCGTTACCGCCGCGCGCGCCGAAAACTCCGAACCGAACGACCGACCTCCGGATTGAGAGTCTACATCATACCGGCTGAGCTACCACAAACATGTGGGTTGACGCGAAATATGCTATCATATTTAAATGTGTAGTATATGTGTCTATGACATAGTTTCAGTCAAGATCTCCATTTTGAAATGCGTAAGTGTATCTAAACACGTCTCTTGTATCGGGGCCCCTTTTAATTCGCAATATCTCTCGTATTTCAGTATTTGTGGTTGGTGCGGCAACAGATATACACATTCTGTGAAAATTTCAGCTTTCTAGCTATTACGGTTCGTACAGACGGACCCGGTGACAGACAGGACGGACGGACGGACGGACGGACAGACGGACAGCGAAGTCTCAGTAATAGGGTCCCGTTTGGCACCCTTCGGGTACGGTACCCTAAAAACCAGCCAAGTGCAAGTCAATTATCTCTAAAAACGGCAAAAAATCATGTCTGTTGTATGGGAGTCCCCTTATATTTATTTTATCTGGTTTACAGACAGACAGACAGACAGACAGACAGACAGACAGACAGACAGACAGACAGACAGACAGACAGACAGACAGACAGACAGACAGAGGGAGGCGGGGGGAGAGCGGTGTCTTCCATTAATCGCTTGTCTGATTGTTGTTTCAGAAACTGGGGGTTAGAGACAATCAATCCATCCCACTTTAGATTAATGTGATTTCTCCCATTTCTCGATCTCGTTCGAGGTCACAAATGTCGATTAAAGCCAAAGAAAGTTGGTGAAGCCAAATAAGCACAAAGCTAAATATTGAATTATATTATTATCTGTGGTTAAAGTCCTTGCTAGCTAACGTCTGCGCAAACGCAAGTGTTGAAGATAAAACCCGCTGACTTGAGTTCCTGACTAGATAAGACAAGTATAGAGGAGAATTTCGCAACAGATTCTCACAGGGGGTGTAACTCAGTGGTAGAGTGTCTGCTTCGCATGCTGAAAGTCCTGGGTTCAAATCCCAGCTCCTCCAAAATAGTACTTTTTTGTTTTAATATATGTCACCGTAATATTGTAAAACCGCGATATTACAATCTAACGGTTTTAAATCCGTTAGATTGTAATCGGTCAATTTATTTTGAACTGTACCGAACTTCATACATTATAACGCGTTAGTAGATAAACTGAAATGACGAATCACTGGGCGAAGTGGGGGGTTAGGGTAGTTGGAGGATAAAGGGGGGGAGCGAAGCGAATCTCCGTTTATCCTTCGTGTTAGGTTGACATGTAAGTACCAAAAAAGCATAAATGCTAAGCCCTGTCGATCTTGTTCACAATAAATCGACAGATTACAATCTTACGGGTTTTTTCCGTTAGACTGTAATCTCGCGATTTTTACAATATTATGGTGACTTAAACAAGCTTAGAGAGTCAAGCATTTTCTTATACTTAGTGGCAGAGGCACAGTTTCGCTCACGTTAAACCAAATATTAAATACTCGATTTCGCGGGGCAAGCCCATCACCGCAACTACGGGGATATGTAGGTATTCACATCTTTAGCCACATTTTGACACTAAAAGTAGCAAATCCAAATAAAATTATTTTATACATATTTAGGAATTTTGCCACTGTTGTTATCTACTAGCGACCCGCCCCGACTTCGCACGGGTGCAATGCACGGTGCACTATATTATGCATGTATTATACATATAAACATTCCTCTTGAATCACTCAATCTATTAAAAAAACCGCATCAAAATCCGTTGCGTAGTTAAGCATACATAGGGACAGACAGCGAGAAGCAACTTTGTTTAATACTATGTAGTGATGTGATGGATGATGCATTATAGGGAACCAGCACACTCTAGTGTTTATGGACAAAAGCCATTCATCAGACCCAGTGGGTCTGATGAATGGGTACTGAAACTCACTCTTTAGAATTATCAGTTCAATACATAAATGGATAGGGCAGCAAATAAAAATTGCTACAAAGCACAGGTCCAGTAATTTTACAACCAGTGATAATAAGTTTTGATAACGGCTTAACTTCCTCAGAAATTGTAACTTATCTATCATTTACTGCTGTAATAAAGTTATATTGTGATGAATGATTAAACAATAATTTAGGTGATAATATTAACAGTAGTTACTAGACTATGATGACATAGTGTAAAAGGCTGATAATGATAATAGATTTAGGGTCGATTTTACAATACCCACATCAACAATCAAATAACTTTATTTGGAATTTGTGAGTGATATTTCTCAGGTAAGCAGACAAATAAAAGTTATTGGAGGATTGAAAAATCGACCATGTGACATTTATTTCATATATGAGTATAAATACTCACACTATCGCACAATAAAATCATAAAATAAACTACTTTTAGACCAGAGGCATCTATATCTGTATATTTTTAGATTAAAAATTCAAAAAATGTCTCTGTTATACAATAAACCTTTTTGAATTTTGAATTTTTAGATTTTTATTGTTACAGTTGGATACACAAAATAAAACAATAAAGTTTTTTTTTGGATCTCAATGGATATGGTTGGCGGGCCGTGTGGATTGGCAGTATACGGAAGACTGCCCAGCAGTGGGTTGATGTGGGTTGCATAATGATGAGTATAATATCCTAGGTTTGCTGGAAGAGATCTCTTACTATTAGAGATAAGTTCGCCTTTGTACATGTTTTTTCCATTAGGAAGTGTCTGTATTCTGTTTTTGTGCAATAAAGTTTAAAGTTTTTTTTTTGCTGCTGGATAAAACTCTCATAATGAATTTGCCATTTTATATCCTCTAATCTCTGAAACACATCTCCCATTGGTTCTACAGTAAAACCTTAGCTAATTCATGCCGTAAAGCAAAATATTATTCAATAACCAATTCAATACCAATCAACTAAGGTATATCAGTGTGTTTGATATAGGTATTTGCTACCACAGCTAATGTGTTTCAAAACATCTGCACCAATAGGTCACTTAATATGCACGATGTGTTTGATTTGTCAATCAATTCTTACTGCTATTTGATTAGAAATTTAATTACGTTGATTTTGGAGATAATGAATAATGGCTACTTAAAATTTTGGCACAATTTACTTAAAATTTTTGACCAATCAGTTACATTACATATCATCAAGGTGTAAATGAATTAACGCAAAATGAGAAACTAGTTGCTTTGATAGGGACATCATTCTGAGCAACTTTCATTATGAAACCAATTTGATCAGAGCAACTTTATTTTTCACTTCCCAGTACATTTTGGCCTGCGTGGATCAGCTGATTTGTATGGAGAAGTGAACAAAAAGTTGCTCTGATCAAATCGGTCTCATAATGAATACAGCCACATCACTTCTGGCCACTGAATGAATACATCACTTCTGGCCCCACACTAGGATACTCTGTGTTGTGGGAACCAGAAACAGCGACAACACAACCATGTAAACATCCAAGACTTGCAGTGGACGGTCTAGACTATGTTTCAACAAATAGTTCCTTTGGATCAAGGCATTTTCATACATATCCCTTAACAATAAAGACTTCAACAAAGGAACTATTCAGTGAAACACACTCTAGGTGCTCTAGAAGCCCTATAGGTACTTTGACACAATAAATCCAGAAATATTAAAATTCTGGTAAAATAATGACAATGAGAATATAATTCCAGAGGCACAGATGTTGGTGTCTGTATTGAGGTCATGAGAGCAGACAAAATAATTTTTGAATTATTATTATTGTAATGTCAGCAGTGTTTCATGAAATAAAAAGTCTTAGCTTCCGATAAGGAAAAGTAGGTCAGAAGATTGGCTGTAAGCTGAGGACATTCGTCAAGATCTGATGAAATGCTGTTGTGTTGTAGTTTTCATTCAAAAAGCGGGCAATTTCCGTAAAATTTCGTTCCGTCGATTGCCATCGTGGACAGAAAAACACGATGTGAGACTTCCATCTCTATCTTTCGTGCCAAATCACGCATGGTTCTATCTCTTTCTGACACAAAAATTTAACTGACGTGGAACTGTCAAATTTGCGGGTTTATCAACAACCGTTGTTCTTTACGTTTTCTTGGCTTAAGCTATGATGAAAACACATCGAAACTTATGAAATACATAGTGAACAAGAGCTTCGTTGATACCATCGCGGCATAAAATCGGGTGAACAATAGAATCATAGCAAATCGAGTACAAACTTACTTCCTCCGTATTCCCAAAACGGCACCGTTCCATCTTTCTGCGCTAAGTATGGGGGCTTAAAAGAATATTTGTATTCAAAGCGTTTATGCACTGTCTGGCTAGCAGCACTCACTATACACAGTCCTATCGCACAGATTAATAAATTTAGTTTTATTGAAGACATCTTCGAAACGACGACGGCACAGCTCACTCACGTCAAAATTTGTTGTCGAAGAACGGCGTGAAGTTGGCTGCGATAGAACGTGGAAGTTTAGGGCTGCCAGTACGAATATGTAATTTGTTTGGACTACTACTTTTTGGCACCACTCCCACACCACACCACAAAGCAAGCCTACGATATTATAGTACCGCTACCCGATACAAGATGGCGCTGTACAAAATTTTAGTTCCTATATCAACCACTCGAATCACTACAGCGCTACTAGTCTACAAAGTAAAGTTTTATCATTATAAGTACGACGAGAATGTACATACCAAATGGTACGATCACGGTACGATACATTAAAGAAGAAGGCTATGACTTGGAATGTAGGGTACCTACCAAGGTGAAGTAATATTAATAAACCACCGCGAATGATCATCAAACTGATTAAAACTTTACTTAACTTACCCCGGCCCACTCTCTTCAAAGATGTTTTCGAATGAGTCACAGAAAACAAAAAAAAAAAGATACGCGTGTAGCACCGTACACGTGTTAGAAGTAAAACTTCTGTAGCTAGATCATTAAGTGGTACCTATACTATACACCTATACCTACCTATACTAAAAGAGATTTAAATTTCCAATTTTGAGATCCAAACTCTGCTTCAAGTTACTTTTAAGTTTCAGACGTCCGATTATTTGAAATTATTTAAACTTGTACTTACTTTTAATACGTCATGTCATTTATTTCCCACTATTCCTTATCTACAATTTGTCGCGCTCGTGGTGATATACTTAACTCATTCAATAGTGTCACTACTATTGTTCTGAGGTCACTACTATTTGCATCTCGCTCAGATTATATACCATCTGACGTCACGTCTTTTAGCCGTCTCGCTCAAATGTATGCATTGCTTTGCTTGTTTTAGAAATCCATATCGACCCGTGTGACATTGATGAAACTCTTTTCTTACAAACTGTATGGATCGCATCGCACAGCTGTCAAACATAAGTTCCGGTTCCAACAAAGAGGTTGAACGAAGTAGTTTTTGGTCACGTCACTGGTTTTGTTTATCCCAGCCAGCGGCGGCGGCGGCGGCGGCGCCATCTTGGCCATACCGGAAATCAAGAACTCGTGGAAGAATGCTTAAAATAATTTTTATTTCTTAACGTTTCATCAGGTTTTTCTCTCACTAATTAACATTCTTTATTGTACGAATGTATTATTATCTTATCTGATTAGTTAAAAACCGTATTGAAAATAGTTGCGGTTTTAAAAGTCTTCAGCCGACCCTGACGTCACCGATTCCAATTTCCGTTACATTTCTTAGCCACTCGTGATAGCACCCGGCTAGCAGCAATTGAAAAGCAAATATATGAATAACCCACAGTTGAGAGGTTAAATAAATTTTACCCCCGTGCCCCAAGAAGTTTTACTTCAAAAAACTGTTTTTTGTGTTCCCTGACTTGAGTTGACATTGAGAGGTATTCTACGATCGTATAGTTCCTAATTGCAACAATCGCGAGTCGCGACCATATCAACACACACGTTATTCAATAGTTTAGTTTAGGCTCAGTTACATTACATAACATGTTTCCCCAGAGACTGCTAAAGGGGATCAAATTGTGGAATAAAGTAGAGGGTTCCTTATCTTAGTTTGATTTTGATTGGAAGAATAAATAGAATACGATACGAACTTACTCTGGCGCGTTTGCTCAGCCAACGCTCAGTTATTTTACAAGACAATTTCTTGAACTAAGCGGCGCTTCTGATTCTGATTGCCAGCGGCAGCGTAAGGAAGCCACGTCCTCTAACATTGGGTTCGAATCCAGGCTGGGGAATTGGGGATGATGAAAAAGCCTACTGTCCAGCCTACTGTCCGACAGTAGAATACGAAGTAGGCTGGCGTCAGGCTGGCGCTTGTGAATTGCGATTCCGGTTTTAGTAGAATACCGAATGCGTCGTATTGAAGCTTGTGCCAGGCTTGTGGTATGCTTGTGTACAGTGGAATTCGGGCCCAGGTCTTGGTTTTTTGTGATGTCGCTGTTTCTGGTTTCCGCGACACAGGTTATCCTAGTGTGGGGCCAGAACCAATTTATGTGCCGCATGCAAATTATGCTATTTTATGCTCCCAAAATCATAGTCGGCAAAACAATAATACAATCTAGGTACATAAATAAGCGCCTTTAGAGATAAGCTCGCCTTTGTAGGTCTGTTTTTTTCATTACTAAGTGTCTGTATTCTGTTTTTGTGCAATAAAGTATGAGTATAGAGTATAAGCGCCACGCCTTTGCTCATGCGAGGTGGCGGATAGGTACAATAAAGCGCGCAACACACGGTGTAGATACTATAATCTATCTATCTATCTATCTATATATATAAAAATGAATTGCTGTTCGTTAGTCTCACTAAAACTCGAGAACGGCTGAACGGATTTATCTTATCTTATTCTTGAAATGTTCGTGGAGGTCTAGGGAAGGTTTAAAAGGCGAGAAAAAATCGAATAATTTCCGGGAACCCTAAAAACAGCCCTTTTCTATTTCCCATACAAACGTTTTCTAGAGTCAATCGTTTTCTAGAGTCAATTTGAACTTTATTGCTATTCAATAAAGTTCATATTAAATTGAGGCAGTACGAAGTATGCCGGGTCAGCTAGTATGTTAATATATCTTAGGCCATCACAGACGACTAAGATACGATGATATAACGTAAGCTTTCATCGCGACCGCACGTGTACTTTGTTGAATCAATATATCTACAGGGTTGATAACTATGGCTCGTGCTTGCCAGCTTGCCTTGCCTGCTAGATTTATTCGATAGCTCATCTGATGACGATTCCGATTCTGGATATGATGTGCATATGATTCCGATTCTGGATATGATGTGCATATGATTCCGATTCTGGATATGATGTGCATATGATTCCGATTCTGGATATGATGTGCATATGATTCTTGCACGCTCTAGAAGAAGATCCATTTGGGTAGAAAATCATATTAAAAATAGGAAAGACCGTGGAGAATTTAATATTTTTGAAGATTTCTCTGAAAAGAAGTTTCGTGATGAACTTCTTTCGTGATGAAAGAAGATTCCAGGATGTGCGCGTGAGCCAATGCTTCGATATATGTGTGAAAGAGATAGACTTTTCCGCGAGAACATCCTGTATTCGCATTTTGTATCTTAAGGTATCTTAAGATATTAACGTAAGATATATTTTGTATCGATATTAACGTAAGATATATTATGTTACGATAAATTCTCATATCGCTCCCTATCTTACGATACAAAAATATAAAAATATATATTATCTTCGTGGTGTGTGATGGTCCATTGAATTGTATGGCGAGCGATATTATATCTTAAGATAAAATATTATAGTATCTTCACCGTGTGTTGCGCGCTTCATGCCCACATTTACACAAAGTTTTGAATGTAAGGTCTTTTGTTTCTGATGCTAAGGATAATATGCTAAAATATCAGTTTCGTGCAACCCAGGTTTAGCCAGTTATCTACACAGAGCGGGACAGGGGGCTAGCCCATCGCCGCAGCTAAAAACAAAACTTAGAATCCGTCAAACAGGGAATGGGTTTGATACCTACTTCGGGTTCCAACCAGCGGGGTTTAAAATTAACGCAGTCATTCCGGTCCCCTTCAGAGACAAAACACGAGTTAATAACTCGAATTGTTTTATTGTCATAATTATTGTTGCGTTTTATTAGCCAAGAAGTTTTAAATGGGGTCGCGCTCGCGTTTGTAAATTTTAGGGTTCTGCAAAAAATAAGAGACTTATGCTGAGAAAGCGACAGATTTGTGCTAGGATAGTACCAAGCGGAGGTCTCTACTTTTTTAGTCTCTGCCTACCTACCCCCCTTCTGGGAAAACGGCGTGAGCATATGTATGTAGATATGAAAATAATGTAGTAAACTTTAGCTCATAACAGGGAGCACTTATCCAGTGGAGAGCGCATAGACATATTTTCCTTTGAAACACAACTCACCAATTTACAGGCGGTGGGGGACGAGGTGAGAGAGCTGTGATTGGTCAGCCGCTGCGAAACTGTCTGGCGGCGTGTCATAGTACATAGGTTGCGTACGTTGAACGAGCATTCCCCCGCAGGCGCAGTCAATTGGATATATAGTCTCTGGCTCAAAATAACGAAATCGAAGTTTGACAGTGAAACAGAAATGACTTATGCCCGGTCCCAATAACCCATCTATCCATGGTTTTCACATTACTAGAGTTAGATTTGACAGTTGCGCTATAGAACTTATGTCAAATTCGACCCTATCTATCAGCAGATTGAGGATAGATAAGTTATTGAAACTGGACGTTAGAAATATTTTTTCCTAAATGGATAATACAGCGATCGACGATCGTTTGGCGCGCGGTGACAGGTGGAACTGACGCTTGATGACAAATGAGGAATGAAATGTGTCGGTGTTGATGGCAGGGTTCGTTGCATTATGTTGCGAAGAGCTGGCGCCCCCTCTGTAAACGTAAAACGCCAAATATCATTGGAAGTCTGTTCCTACTACGTCGGTACCTACTTACGCAATACATTCTGCCATAACGCACTTTTCGATTTTCGATTCGCCTAAGAAAAACCGTTTTTTCAGACTGCGGGTTTTTTACTAAATGCAATGCCATACATAATATGCTTTATTCATAAATCATAATTTCTTTATTGCACTCAAACAGTTACATAGGACAGTAAAAAACATAGAAAACGTGTACAAAGGCGAGCTTATCTCTAATAAGAGATCTCTTCCAGCAAACCAAATAGGGATGAGACAGGTGGATTGCTGAGCAGGAGTAGACCCACGTGTACAATACATATATAATTATTACTTATGTAGGTAGGTCTGTACCTGATACTAGCATAGTTTACTAGCGACGGGAAAATGCAAGGCATATCTCAATTGCGACGAAAACCCCATGATAGGGAGGGAACCCTCAAAATATGATGAGGCGGTTCGCACTTCACGCAATATTCGCTATTGTGGTGGAGATGACAGCAATTCTCGGTGCGTAATGACACGAAATATAATTGTTTTATGACGGGTCTGGGTGTCTTAAAATTAATACGATCGTGGTTATAAATTATTCAGAATTCCGTTGGTAATTTTAATTATGATTTCATTGTGGTCGGAATTAAAATAAAAGCGATGTTGATACTTATTAAAAAATTCTTATGTTCATTCCTCAAAAAATATTTACCCGGATACCAGTAAGATTGAGCCATACTCCACCACGCTGGCTCAGTGCGGGTTGGTTGGTGTCAGGCTAGTGATGGCCAAGCGCAGTTATTAAGCTGCCCATTATTTAGATATTTTTTCAATCCTAAATGACTGGAAATATATTTCAACATCCATGACAACATCCATGCATCCAACATCCAACCATCCCTCTATACTTGTAGATTGATTTAACTCAGAAATTAAGATCAAACAAACTGCTATCCATTTCGGCTTGGGATGATAATATTATGTATGGTTTTTATGTATGTATGTACATATTAGTAAGTAATCATTCAAAAATTATTTTATTAAAAAATTTATCTTAAATAAGAAGCAATTTTGCATTTAATTTCGACAGACAAAAATCACGCTTGCCCAGTCTCTGCTCCTTCCTCTTATCGATTACGCTGATGTCTGTTGGGTCAGCGCAAACGAAGATCAACTGAATAAACTCGAGCGACTTCAAAATCTCGGGATTCGTTTCGTCTTCGGTCTGCGCAAGTATGACCATGTCTCGGAGTTTCGCAGGGAGCTGAAGTGGCTAGCTATCCGTCTTCGTCGGGATTTCCACACCCTCATCTGTCTCTTCAACATATTATTTAATCCACGCTATCCTGGCTTCTTGCGAGATCGATTTGAATTTTTGTCTTCGGATAGGCCCAGGAGACCAGACGCTCGGTCACTGCTTATAACTCCGCAACACAACACATCCGCATATGAGCATGGGTTCCGTCTCCGTGCTATTGGACTTTGGAACAAACTTCCCAGTGCTATCAGGGATAGTCCTTCACTCAACATTTTTAAAAAACGCTTGAAGGAACACTATCTTTCTCTACCTTAATATACCTTAGTATCTATTTATATATTATATATTATATTTTGTTTTTTGTTTTTATCTGTATTTATGTATTTATTAGTAAGTAGTCTATTATTTTAATATTTATCGTTGTGCACTTATGTAGGTCTACCTTTTATTAAATTATCCTCTCCATCCTAGGTTTGCTGGAAGAGATCTCTTATTAGAGATAAGCTCGCCTTTGTACATGTTTTTTCTAATATTAAGTGTCTGTATTATGTTTTCTGTGCAATAAAGTATAAAGTATAATCTATCCCAACAAAACATGCATATGCATATACAAAAACGCCAGTCTCGCAGCCTGCGCAGTTTATTCTACCGTAAAAAGTTGTGAGATCTAATTTTAAACCAAGTCGGTTAATTTAACCAGTATCTGTGTATGGTAGAATCTTTCCAACAACTTTATTATCGTATCCTGTTAAGTACCTACCTAATTAGTTAACTAATAACATTTATAGTGATCGGATCAATATAAGACATCTTTATTTCTTCAATAATAATTAGAATGACTTGGCAATCGCACGTAGAAAAGTTGTCGACTATAGGACCGTGTGTGCAACGTAATGTACCTATTGCTCTCGCTCCGAAATAATTCGTTGTTTTCTTATTAGTTAAGTTTATCTTTATTTAGAGATATGTTGTGTTGAGTAATAATATTCATTTGTGCTCTGGGTGCTATAGAGTGGTCAGTTGAGCGCGATTGCCAAGTTATTCTAATTATTATTGAAGAAATAAAGATGTCTTATATTGATCCGATCACTATAAATGTTATTAGTTAACTAATTAGGTAGGTACTTAACAGTATACGATAATAAAGTTGTTGGAAAGATTCTACCATACACAGATACTGGTTAAATTAACCGACTTGGTTTAAAATTAGATCTCACAACTTTTTACGGTAGAATAAACTGCGCAGGCTGCGAGACTGGCGTTTTTGTATATGCATATGCATGTTTTGTTGGGATCTCATTTCTTTTTGTATGTAACTTTCCTTTTTTTCTTTTCGGGTACTATTTCTTGTGCGTTAGCTACCGACTTTCTCAAAGCCCACTCCCTATCTCTATGGGCTCTTCTCTGTGGCTTTGATGTTACGATTTGTGACAAGTCTGGGCGGTGAATTATATAAATATAAATCATACCTCAAACCAAACCATACCGCGATTCAGGAAATGCACACCTAGCGACATCTAATGGGGAATAGCGATATTAGACAATATTGTAACCGCTTTATTAGGGTTCCGTACCCGAAGGGTGCCAAACGGGACCCTATTACTGAGACTTCGCTGTCCGTCTGTCCGTCCGTCCGTCCGTCTGTCACCAGGCTGTATCTCATGAACCGTGGTAACTAGACAGTTGAAATTTTCACAGATGATGTATTTCTGTTGCCGCTATAACAACAAATACTAAAAATCAAAAGAAATTTAATATTAAGGGGGGCTCCCATACAACAAACGTGATTTTTTTGCTCATTTTTGCTCGATATTGATAATGGTAGCAGGTAGACGCTTAAAGTGTTCACAATATATTGAGTATATTATTTATTTAAAAAATAAATAATTAAATTAAAATTAAATTAATATTTAGGGGGGCTCCCATACATTTTTTTGCGGTTTTTTATAGATAATGGCACGGAACCCTTCGTGCGCGAGTCCGACTCGCACTTGGCCGGTTATTTAAATCATAGCTGGAACCAAACCATACCGCGATTCAAGATACACATAGCGACTAGCGACATCTAATGGGGAATAGCGATGAATCGAAGTAGTCGTGTACTGAGCTTATTGATAATTAATATATTATGAAATTGGGGCTAAAATTGCGCAATGTTTGAGTTTTCCTAGGCTTTGCAGGCTAAACTCTAACCATGCTTAAAATTTTAAGCTTGTGGGTTCGCTAGAAGTAACCTTTAGAGTTTTCATGATCGTGAATCAGTGAGTCAGTGAGTGTCAAAATTGAGGAACTTTGAATTGCTGTACCTTCAACTCTACTGGTTCAAATTTATTGAAATTTTGAGAATATGTCTTATGACATGGTGCCTTTTAGCCGCCGGGAATTCAGGTTTCTATCTTTATCCACAACGGAGTAACAGGTAGGTCAAATATGCTCTGAATGGCTTCCTGTAAAGGATGTTACTGCTGCGCCCGTATGTTTTGCTTTTTGCTCGACTTGGCTTGGGGGCGCTGCCGCGCCCCCAGATTAATTTAATATTTATCGTCGTGGACATATGTAGGTCTATCTTTTGTTAATTAATCCTGTCCATCCTAGGTTTGCTGGAAGAGATCTCTTATTAGAGATAAGCTCGCCTTTGTACATGTTTTTTTTCATTATTAAGTGTCTGTATTCTGTTTTTGTGCAATAAAGTATAAAGTATGTAGTAAAAAAAATATTACCGAAGTGTATGTTCCCATGTTGTGTCATTTCCATGGATTGTCAATGTTGTGAAAAATGAACACCAAGATTTCCTGCATTATTCTCATCTTCATCAGATTTGTTCTTGTCTTGTCTTTATTTTACAAGACAGCCCTACAGAAGGCAGTCTTGTAGGGCGGGCGGTCTCAACCGGATGTGACGTCATTCAGGAAACTGCTCCGGAACCGGAAACGCCGAGAAATGTAAAAAACCCATGACAGAATGTTTTTTTCTTCTGACGCAGCGTAAAAAGATCCTATTTAAGGATTTATGAAATCACATTTCATTTTGTAAAGAAGGCATGTAAACATTTTGGTATTGAGTACTTTTTTGAGTAATTTTGGTATTGATATGATACGCAAATTAATTAAACATCTCAGTTACCGCACTGGCTACCACTCCGCTTTGAAGGACTACAAAACTTCGTTGAAACAGCATAAACTGCAAACACTCGAGGACAGGCGATGTCTCTTGGATATGCTGTTCCTTCATGACCTCTGTAATGGAAGGCTGAACTGTCCTGAATTAATCTCCTCAGCACTTCGGTTAAACGTTCCGAATAAAAGAACCAGGCACACTCCTCTCTTCCACGTCCCCCTATCTCGTTCTAACTATGCACAAAACTCAGTCATGAATAGGTGTCATTTAAATTACAACAAGCTTTCTAAAGAAAAAGACCTAGATATTTTTAACACCACTAAACAGGTTTTTAAGAAAAACGTTATTTGAAATATTATTATTATTATTACTATTTGAATTATTATGACAGACAGATACATTGATGATGTATCTGCCGTGCCTTAGGAATATAGCCTACTTAACTATACTCAATACTCACCCTGCTTAGTGGCAATTCAATATACACAGTCCCGATCCCAAGACCACCGTTCGTCGTAGGGCTAAGCAGGTACACTTACACACACACCACCACACAACACATACAACCTACACTACTTACACAACCGACACACCACATCTCAACTCGTCAATTTTAATAAATACATCAACTTAAATCAACACTAGTTACTAGCTGTAACTAGCTTTTGTTATAATTTTTGTTTGTAAGTATAATTGCTAAGTACGTCTGTCTTATAATATTTTACCAAAAAAAATGTAAATCCGTTATTGGCTAAAGTTAAGATTATTTTCCTTGTTTTACTCATCTGTATTAGCTGTGGATTTTTTAAGATCAATAAATAAATAAATAAATATAAATAAATAAATAAATAAATTGATTAATTTTGGTAGGTAATGCCTGCGATTCCGAAGGCGACACGAACTATACTAACTAAACTAATTAAAATGGTGTGTTTGAAAATGGAATCTGTCGCCACCACGCAAGAGCTGTCGGATTTGAAGGTTGTCAGCTTAGTGCCTTTAGTTCTTTAGTTCCTCAAGTTTAGTTGTTTTGAGGTGCACATCCGGCCTTTACCCGGATTGTATACGAATTGCCACTCCAACACGCTGGCTGAATTCCAGAAGCAGGTTCAGATCCCGGTGCTGACCATGTACCAATGAGATAATTGACCGAGCGAGCGAAGGGCTCCATTTCGACAAGATAGGAGGCTAATTTTGCTTTCGTCTGTCTGTATCTTGTACCTATATTATGTATGTATGTTAGTTCCGGTCTCGGGGCCACAGTTTTCAAGCGATCCTCACAAAACTTGACTGACGTGTTCCTTGAATTAAAGTTTTTTTTGTCAAGAGGTTTTCTCTATTTTCCCCTTTGGGTTAGTCAGGACATCATCAATTTTTTGTATGGGTCTCAAAATACATTTTTTTCTTAAACCTATCGTTTGGGATATCAAATGAAAGGGCTTCATGAGTCGGTTCTAAAAATATACTACAATATTAGCTTTCGGCCATGTGTTTTCTAAAAATGCAAGAAATTTATTTTGATTGAAATTAAAATACCTATAAAGTTCGCCAGGTCTGCTGCCCACAGGGCCACTAGTTAATTTATCGTAGGTACATGGTATGGGAGTCCTATCTAACGGTGAGGGAAGCATCGTGAGGAAACGTTTATTATTCCATAGCTGATAGGCTAGCCCGCTGTCATGCAAAATGGAATATTGAAAAACTGGCAAATATTTTCCTTTCCCTCCTTTTTTCGGAACCTTTATCAAATTCATCATCATCAATGATCAACAAGAGCAAAACATCAAAACGTCAACTGTTACTTTCAAAAACGTCAAAACCATCCATCATGTCTGCCCCCACCCCTATCATTACGCCAACTCGAGGGGTTCGGGGGCAGACAGATAAACTCACGGCTCATTGGGTTTCACCCTGTATAACACATTTACATATGACGATGGGGCGTTGAGTTTTCTTGCTGTTTTAGGACCACCTCTGTGGCGCAGCGGTTGTGGTTCTGTCTAACATGCGAGAGGTCCCGGGTTCGACTCCCGGCTGGGTGAAATATAGGTGTGTATTGAAAGATAGATGTCGGTAATCGAAGTCAGTTTATTGGACATGTGTGTACTTATATACCTATCTTAATGCTAACACAGCACTACGTACATGATGTTGTAGTTCACTCTAACATCTAGCCTATTGCATGTACGACCATACTACACCTCCCCTTTAACTTCCTTCACCCTCGGGGTAGCGAAAGAAAAATAATTTCTCAACAAAGAAATTATTTTTCAAACCTAAATGGTATGATCGTACCTACATTACAATATTACGAAATCCTACTCTACCTAACTGCATTGCATAAAAGTGCAAGGCAGAGCTATTGTAAAAATGCTGACAAGTTTCCTAGTGTTAGATTGCTGTATGCTATTTGACAATTTCTTGAATAAAATAATGACCTAGATAATTGCTAGTTATAGTTACCTGTCTTGAAATTAAATTTTGAATGAAATAGGTACACTTTATTTTCCTATAAGATACACACACATATTAATAGCTGAAAAACATGTAATTAAACATCAATAATTTCCTGGATAATATCTGTTAAATCAATAAAATAAAATATAACAAATTTATACATTTTTAATTTTGAAAACACATTATAAACTCAAATTCACCTATTAAAACGAATAAACACATCAAAATACTTTTTAATTATTATCTCCTATTCTCATGAAAAAGAAAAGTAATTCATTTTATCCTAAACAAAAAAAAAAACACAATTTATACATTTTAATTTTGTAAAAATCCTATAAATCGAAACACTTTATATACTGAAAAAGAAAAAACGAACATCTAAATATCTGAAACCAAAATATTTTATCGTAATATACCTACTACTATTTTAAATTCTTTATTCTTTCAAACTATTACATTTGTATTCTAAAATCTTGACATAACATCGAAACAACATACATAAGATAACACAACACAACACAACATAACATAACATGTACAGAGTGATCCTATAATTCATTTCCTAAACTTTAATAATATTTATTAATTTACACAAAAATTACTTTTAACTGAATATTTCCCTGTTTTAAAGTAATTATTACATTTCACATTTCATTTTACACCTGAATTTAATTACTTGAGAAAAAAGAATTGTTGTTAGCTACCTAGTGTCACTTTAAATTTTAAAATCTGCATAAAAAAAATAATTAAAATATTAATTTATAGTGAATATAATCTAACTGAAACTTCATATTGTGGTATCGGTACATTTTTACACATTCAAAAACATTTTCCAAACACACATTTACACTTTTGGTATTTAACCCATAATGAGCACCTGTAGCTAGCTTTCAGTTCATTACTCTGATTACCAACAATATATACTCTGGGAAGTAAGATTTATCGTAACTCCTGGTTAATGACTCCTTTTGTCAGTCAAATCTCCTTAACCTTTCGTGTCCTCAATCATTCATTCTACTCTTTTACACTTTTTCTACTAATGCCTTACTACTTCTAATAATTAAGTCTTTCACCGAGGGCACGACAGTCCAAACACTATGAGCAAGAACATAATTCTCCTAGGGCTGTAACTTTACGCCCTTTATCTACATACATTATACATCTCGTGGGCATGGTCACCCACACATTGGCATATCAGGCCACCTATTTTGTGCACCTGTATAATAGAGAATAGAGCCGCTACAATTTAAGGCAATGGCCTCCAATCTGTCTGTATGACTAGAAGGAATAGCTCCCTTTCTCCTATAAATTAATAAATAAGTACCGATCCATAATAATTCGCAACATAAATATACCATGTATTAACGTAATTCATTTACTTTTAACTCTCTTCATTAAATTATCATGAGGCCGTCAATATTCCCTGACCTAGAATTTATTTTGCAGTCATTCAACTCGGAATGCATTGTATTAGCAATACCTAACTCGTATGCTATTTTTAACTTTACTTTGATTTTAAATGATTATGAATTTACCAAATATTTACTCATTGACTGTGACACTAGGTATTACAAAATATGTTAGATAAAACTATGATTTAAAAATTTATCTACGTTCCTAATTCTGCCTGAAATGATTAATTAATTTAACTCACAGTACAACATTTCGTCGAAGTAGGTCGCTCGTTGCTAGTCATCGACACGTGGATGGTGATGAAGACAGCTGGACGGACGTGACGCACGTTAATACTGGATATTGCACGAAGATACACGTAGTTGTCATCTTCTTGAGCTTGATACCTCTTGATCGAGTCGGGATACCCTGACTCCTCGTCCGGTCGCAGTAAATCTTCAAACGAGACGGGAAACCCCTGAACTCCCCGTCCGGTCGCAGTAAAACTTCATAAAAATCGGGATTCACTCGTACATGTTTGCTATTTCTCCATTACATCGTCTTGTTGGGCTAAACAACGGCGAGTAACCACGGCGCAGGTCGTCTAATGGGAACGATTGGACCGAAGAATCTCGTCGTGCATCGTCCCGTGCCCTTGTGTCCATGTATTGGGTGGGATAAGGCTGGCGCAGCGGCGTGCTCGTGGTGGCTGGTGGTGTTCGATGGTCTTCATGATGATCTCTTGGTTCTTTCTTTAAAATCTTCTTACTGCCATTTGGCACAGCACTACCTCGCGAGAAGTAGGCTGGCCTGGCAAGGTCTTCTTCGGAGTAGTCAGTAGATTCTTGTGGCTCAAGGCAAGGTCGCCATGAAATATAGGTGTGTATTGAAAGATAGATGTCGGTAATCGAAGTCAGTTTATTGGACATGTGTGTACTTATATACCTATCTTAATGCTAACACAGCACTACGTACATGATGTTGTAGTTCACTCTAACATCTAGCCTATTGCATGTACGACCATACTACATACTACCAAAAATACAAAAAAAAACCCCAGGTCTTGGAGGTTCACATGTTTGTGATGTCTCTGATTCTCGGTCTCACAACACAAGGTATCCTAGTGTGGGGCCAGAAGCAATGTGTGTGCCTGTTCGTTGTATTTATAATTTTACATTTATTCGACTGCCCATCCAGTTTCGGGTAGTAAGAAAACTCGGCTGTGTGTGCCTCCTTGCTAGCGTGAACCCTTTGCTAGCGTGAACCCTTTGCTAGCGTGAACCCTTTGCTGTGTGTGCCTCCTTGCTAGCGTGAACCCTTTGGAGCGCCCTCTGTAAAGGACACACAACCAGTTGCTGTCATGTCAAATCGTCGTCGCGCGCGTGTTAGATTAAATAATTAAACTGTCAGGAAATAGAATTTAACTGAGGTTATGGAGGACTATTCTATGTTATGTATGGTACTTTTTGATAATAACAAACTCAGTTAGGAACTTCAAATCAAAGGTATTTATTTTCTGTAGATATTTTAAAATACTTATTCCCAGAGCTAGAACACTTCACCCCCCCTTGCCACTTCACTACGTTGGACCACTGTGAGAGAAGAAGGGCGAAGAAACTCACACAGATTAATCTTTTGATCTCTTTTAAACATATTCATACATTTTGTCTTATTCTAAACCGAACTAATTTCATAGATAGTACACACTACATCTCACTAAAAAGTTTGTGCAGTTTGCACCGAAATATACAACAATACAATATAGTTATTGATACATTTAGAATATAATACACTTATCTTATTTGTGTCCCGTCCATCACGAAGACAATCTCTCAACACCAACACCACAACCTTTCTCAATCACACTTGCTACCAGACTGTCCCTTCAATGCTTCAAACAGCCCAAGGAGGAATCGTCTTGGCGCGTAAAGTTCGCGCCGAAACATTTTGCCGAGATTAGTTCGGTACGGACGCCCAGACACAAGTCACCCGCCATGTTGTTCACTGTTGCTTTTATACCCTATCTGACAATAACAGATTTGCCGCCACACGTGGCCGCTTTGGCGCCACACAAACATAATTGTAGAAAGACAGAAATACATGTAAAATCCTAGTAATTTAAATCGTGTAAAATATTATTAATTATTATGACAATTATCTGATATTATGATCTTATTATTTATTATAAATTATATTTATAGAAACAATTATTTCGAATATACCGGAAATTGATTTAATATGGACTTGTAAATTCTAATATGATTTCCATAATTCATTTCGCATTTTATGATGAATTTTAGGCTACTTATTTATGATTACAAAATTATCTTATAAAATAATCATATTTATTACGGAAATGCGGAAGTGACAGATATTGACTTGAACACCATTTATAAATTCTTAAACGTTGTTCATAATTTAATTTGTATGTCATAATGGATATCCTGTCATTAATTTATAATTAATTACTACTTTACTGATATGTTATTTACAATATATTATTATATCCTCCTACGGATACGGATATTCTGTCACGGCCATACTGACATGTGCTACGTCCCGGAGCACTTTCTATTATGAGAATTAATTAAATGGTCTCACTTTTCACAGTAAGTGGGATTATCATTTATTAATTTATAATTGATCATATAATTGCTATATCATCAAAACCTCTCACATTAGGCTGACAACTAGCGACAATATTGCTAAAGTTCTACCCCTCACATTAGGTGAACAATTAGCACTTAACATATATTATTTTACTTTCTCTATTATGAGAATTAATTAAATGGTCTCACTTTTCACATTAAGTGGGATTATCATTTATTAATTTATAATTGATCATACAATTGCTATATCATCAAAACCTCTCACATTAGGCTGACAACTAGCGACAATATTGCTAAAGTTCTACCCCTCACATTAGGTGAACAATTAGCACTACTTGCTGATGTTCTACCCCTCACATTAGGTGAACAACTAGCATTACTTGCTGAAGTCCCACTTTTCACATTAAGCGGACTTCTAACATTGCTAATGCCCAACTTCTCACATTAAGTGGACAACTAGTGTTACACTGGTATCCCTACCCTGAGCGTCCGAGGTGGCCACACCGGCAATCCATCGCACTACGCGCCAGCACGGACGTCACCCGCTCGCCGAGGAGTGGGGGAAAACCTTTAAATAGACGCTCCCGCCATTCACGGCCCTCTTTCGCTTGCCTTCGCTCAGCTTGTAAAATCTATGTCCGTCCTACCACTGCTCTGTGCCTTCCATAGTTAGTTTTTCTGTACATATCGATTCCTTATTCCTTGTAAACTAGAGAAAGTTATCATAATTTTGCTGAAGTAGTTTTGAGTTCGCGCGTTAGCTTTTAGTTTCATTTAAAGTGTAGTTGTCAAATAATTTTGTAATTAAAATGTAATTCTAATGTACCGTCTGCCTTTCTCTTTTTATCCTGCGTAATAGTTCAGAAGTGGGATAAAATGAGAAGGTTCCGCGATAGTGACCCTAGTGGTGGTAGTAGTGACGAAGATGAGCCAGGCTCCGCTGCGAAGCGTGGTCGGACTACAGGATGGGACGAGGCGAGGTTCGGCTCGTCGCCTGAGGCTGCGCCAGCTGCGAGGCCTGCGAGTCATGCCGGTCCGGAGCCAGCCCATCTGCAGCCAGCGTTCGCCGCGCTTCGGCCCGATGACGCACGCCCACACAGCGAAGATGAACTCTCAACAAGGAACAAATTGTTGGAGCAATTGGTAACTGACAAACTGGAAGGTATGGTGCAGAAAATTATTAGTAACAAAAAGGACGGAAGTAGTGTTTTTTCTGCGAGTAGAAATGATAATTTGAAAGGCGATCTCATCATACCGCCGTTTGACCCTGACGATCGTGAGAATAACGTAAATGTGTGGCTCAAAAAGATAAATCAACTCGGTGAAATTTATAATTGGGATAATGCAAAACGGTCGTATTATATGCAAGCTCGATTGGAGGGTGCCGCCCGCAAATGGTACAATAGGTTGGAGGATTATGATCGAACATGGGTACAGTGGCAAGATTTGTTAAAACGTACTTTCCCGCGATCTCACGAGTTTGCCGAAATGTTGGAGGAGTTAGTCGCTCGGAAAAAGGACCTTAAGGAGCCGATGAGTAAATATTTTTACGACAAGTTAGCCTTGTGTCACCAGTGCAAGTTAGATGATGTTTCCGCAGTCTCGTGTATAGTTCGCGGTCTACCCAATGAAATACAAGCTAGTGCCAAAGCTTTGAAAAGCAAGTGTCCCGAGGATTTGTACTGTGAGTTTCTAGCTTCGTTAGAAAGTTATCAAGGACTGTCTCATGTACGTTTGCGAGAAAAAGATTTCGAAGATCGTAAAAAATTCGCCGCCACTTCTGTGCCCAAATCAGTTGAGCGTACTAACCAACCGTCTGCCGCCGGAACAAGCACATTCACTTTGAGATGTTTTCGGTGCCATGCTGATGGGCACACGGTTCGTGACTGTCCAAATCCCGATAAGAGACTATGTAACACGTGTGGACGGGTAGGTCACATAGCCAGGTTTTGTAGGTCAACAGACTCGAAAGTGAATAACAAAGTAAAAGAAATTAACATTGTACAGGATGTGAACGAGGCTTATTTTAAAAGTGTAACTGTCAATGAAAATCAGCTCCTAGCTTATCTAGATACAGGTGCGCAGAGTAATATAATTACGCTATCATCTGCCAAAGATCTCGAATGCCAAATTCGTCCCACAGACAAGTTGCTTAAAGGATTTACGGGTGAAACTGTTCCGGCGTTGGGGGTAGTAAGAATAAAAATGTGTATCGATGGTCTAACGGTAGATGACGAAGCTTTAGTTACGCATTTGAGTATGGGCCGGATTCAATTGCTTGTAGGGCAGCCTATTATCAACAGACATAATATTGCACTTGTGGTTCGAGGAAATGATGTAAAGTTAACTGAATGTAATGAGACGACGATTAATGAAATTGAAGTCGAAAGCTTTGATCAAAGAATTGATGTTCGATGTAAGACTCATGTCCGAATCGCCCCAAATGAGGCCGCATTAATTGAAATAACTGTAAATGGCTCTCCTAAGGGTACATTTTGTACTTTACCTCGCTATTTCAACTTCGCAGGACACGAATATGTCATCCCATCGACTGTACTGGAGGGCACAGGCGGTATCATCAAGGTCTACAACCTGGGTGCGACGGACATAGAGTTTGCGGCTGGGCAGGTGATGGTGCGAGGGCAGTACTGCACGGAGCCTTTATCGGAAAGCGGATCTAAGCAGGTATGTCAGATTCTATTATGCTTGTGGTCGAAGGCTGCGGCCGAAAATTCTGTCAAGCTGGGCAATGGTTTCGTACCGAGCTGTATAAATGGTGATGCTGAGGAGCCTACTGGTTCCGTAACATGTTGTGCAGAAATAGACGCTGGGCTGTCTGATGCTGTGGCAAGTGGGCCTAAACCGGCAGATTCTAGGAATGATATGTGCAACTTGGCGGTAAATATTGGTACTGTAGGCAGTAGTGCACTTAAGGATGAGATTGTTGGGGGCGTTAGACTCGGAGATATCGATGTAGGTGAAATTGGTGAGGCTGAATTGGTGTGGCTGTACCAAACGCTGATCCAACATGGCTCTAGTTTTGCCTCTTGTACCAAAGAGTTAGGTTTGACAGACTTAGCAGAGATGAATATAAAGTTAACCACTGACAAACCGGTATTTCGCCGACCTTATCGTATGTCTCACCACGAGCTCGAAGTAGTTAGATCTAAAGTAAAGGATTTATTAGATGCGGGCATTATTCGCGAGTCGGATTCTGAATTCGCATCACCCGTAGTGTTGGTTAAGAAGAAAAATGGGGACATGAGACTCTGTGTTGATTATAGGTCGCTCAATGCAATCACAGTCAAAGATCGCTACCCATTACCAATCATTGATGATGAACTATCTAAATTGGCAGGAAAGTCGTATTTCAGTAGTTGTGATCTTACACAAAGTTACCATCAAGTACCCGTAGCGCCAGATTCCATTCGTAAAACTGCCTTTATAACACCCGACTCGCAATACGAGTATTTGAGAGTACCGTTCGGTCTTGCTAATTCTCCGGCGGTGTTTCAACGACTTATTCATAAAGTACTAGCAAAAATAAACGTTGAAAAGGATCACATACTAGCTTTCATGGACGATATACTTATCCCCTCTACCACAGTTCCAGAAGGTATTGAGTTACTAAATGTTTTTCTGGACACTCTGAAAGAAGCTAACCTGAAATTAAATATAAATAAATGTTCGTTTCTAAAGACCGAACTCAACTATTTAGGTCATCATATTTCGGCCAAGGGTGTCAAGCCAGGAGACACAAAAATCAAAGCAGTACGTGATTTTCCCACTCCTTCAAATGTCCATCAGATCCGGCAGTTTGTAGGTCTCTGTTCATTCTTTAGAAAGTTCATCAACAATTTCGCAATAATAGCAAAGCCACTAACTGATCTTACAAAGAAGAATATTGTCTGGAAATGGGGGCAAGCTCAAGATGACGCATTTTTAGAATTGAAATCAAAATTAGTTTCTCAACCAGTTCTAGCAATTTACAATCGACATCTCGTCACAGAGCTTCATACCGATGCTAGTAAGTTAGGGATCGCAGGCATTTTAATGCAGTACCAAAGCGATGGCGAGCTTAAACCGGTAATGTATTTCAGTCGAGTAACTACGCGAGAAGAGCAAAACTACCATAGTTATGAGTTGGAAACTTTAGCTTTGGTAGAGTCACTCAAACGTTTTAGAGTTTATGTCGCAGGATTGAAGCTAAAGGTTGTTACTGACTGTGCCGCGGTGAGACACACGTTCATTAAAAAGGATTTAGTTCCACGAATCGCAAGATGGTGGTTACAGGTGCAAGACTTTGATATGGAAATAGAGTATAGGGCTGGAGATAAGATGAGACATGTGGATGCGTTGAGCCGCAACCCCGTAGATGTGCTGGTGAATGTTATTTCGACGGAAGATTGGTTTTTGACCGTCCAGATGCAGGATGCTAAGCTGAGTAACATTATAGAGCAGTTGCGTGGTGGAAATGCCAACCCAGACATTTTGAATAATTATAAAATAAACAACGAGCGCTTATACCGAATCACTCTACATGGCGATCGATTGGCAGTGCCTCAAGATGCTCGCTGGAAGCTCTTACAGAAATTTCACGACGGAATGGGGCATTGCGGTTTGAAACGATGCGAAGAAGCGCTTAAAGCAAAGTATTGGTTTCCTAAGATGACTAAATTTATTAAAAAATATGTAACATCATGTCTGGATTGCGCATTTCGTAAGGGTCACTATGGCAAGCTTGAAGGGATGCTACATCCAATACCAAAACCGGACGTACCTATGGAAACTGTACATATAGACCACATTGGCCCTTTCCCAAAGACTACTAGAAACAATCAGTACATTCTCGTTATCACAGATTCTTTTTCAAAGTTTGTCATAGCCAGGCTTACTCGAACCTTGAGTTCAGCAGAAACTATTAGAATGCTACGAGATGTGTTTAGTATGTTCGGCATCCCTTCAACCGTTGTCTCAGACCGTGGACTTGCCTTTTGTAGTAGGTATTTCAAAGATTTTGCAGTGGAAAAAAAGTTCAAACAAGTACTGAACTCTGTTTCAACTCCTAGGGCGAATGGACAAGTGGAGAGAGTAAATAGGACTATTTTGGATGGGCTTAAAGTAAGCAGTGAGCAAGGTAATTGGGATGTGAAATTACCTGATGTCGTTTTCAGTATCAATAATACGCGCCATGACACTACCGAGCAGGTCCCCTTTGAGCTGATGTTCAAACATAAAAGTAGAGTAATACCGGATTTAGAAGAGAGTCGAAATAATTCAGATATTGAAACGTTAAGACAAGCCGCTTCTAGTAATGTCAGAAGGAAACAGGCTAAAATGAAGAGACATTTTGACAAAAAGAGAAAAGTATGCAAGGTGTACAAAAAAGGGGACCTGGTCCTGTGGAAGAATCTGAGGTCATGTAGCGAAACTGGAGTAAATAAGAAGTTGGATTCATCTTATGCTGGCCCATACAAAATATTTAAAGTTCTTGGTCATGATCGCTATATGATTGTGAGTGTTAAAGGTTTTAGAGGTTATAAGCATTTCAGCACTGTGGTAGCAGCTGACTCTTTGAGACCCTATATTGGTGCTGCAGGTCCAGTCAGTGATCCTGACAATGACAGTGAGATGGATACTGAAGACCTGATAGACCTCTTAGAGAGTTAAGTCCTAACATGATCACTACACTGATGGAGGTTCGTTTCTCTCAATTTCAGGATGGCCGAGCTGTTACACTGGTATCCCTACCCTGAGCGTCCGAGGTGGCCACACCGGCAATCCATCGCACTACGCGCCAGCACGGACGTCACCCGCTCGCCGAGGAGTGGGGGAAAACCTTTAAATAGACGCTCCCGCCATTCACGGCCCTCTTTCGCTTGCCTTCGCTCAGCTTGTAAAATCTATGTCCGTCCTACCACTGCTCTGTGCCTTCCATAGTTAGTTTTTCTGTACATATCGATTCCTTATTCCTTGTAAACTAGAGAAAGTTATCATAATTTTGCTGAAGTAGTTTTGAGTTCGCGCGTTAGCTTTTAGTTTCATTTAAAGTGTAGTTGTCAAATAATTTTGTAATTAAAATGTAATTCTAATGTACCGTCTGCCTTTCTCTTTTTATCCTGCGTAATACTAGCATCCCAAAAACATCTCTTTTTATATACCTATACTTAATACTACTTCACCTGAATTATAAATTATGTACAAACATTTCCTTAATTATTATAAACATCTCCTTAATCAGTATAAATATTTCCTTAATAGTATAAACATTTGCTTAATAGTATAATATTCTTATATATTTTAATATTTTTAATCAAACAAAATCTCTGTTGCACAGTCATCTATCCATTGTCCATGCCATTGTCTCAATTTGTCTTTAGCTACTATAATGTTTCTTAAATTACCCTGGCCTCTAAGAGAATATCTGTCATTAGGAAGAATTGCAATAATTTCGTACGGTCCTTTAAATCTTTCACTTAATTTATCATGACGTCTATGATCTTGGTTTACATTTTTTTTTTTTTTTTTTATTTAATTATAAACCATAATATAATACATGTTTATTTGCAAGAACCACAAAAAACCACGTAGGTTTGTGCGTGGTTCGGAGTTACGCAGTAATAATACAAGTAGGTATTTACACTATTAGCAAGTAACTAGCAAGTTGGTAATATTACAATACAACACCAGGTTTCCTACGTCAAATATCTTTATTATCACGTCTTACACCGTCAAACCTGGTTTTGAACTTTTCCGCTTCAGAACATAGACGTTGGTATGCCAATTCTCGATCGGATCTTAAGTCAACATTAGACTCTGCAACATTAAGGTCATTCAAACATGTTTGTATACAAGGGATGTTGGCCTCGCAACCTATGAGTAAACGAATTGGAGCAAAACCTGTGGATTTTTGAACGGTGGTATTGATTGATTGTTGAACTTTAAACAAACCGCTTGGCCAATCTGACGAACCATTACAGGTTGTATTTAACATATTGATAACGGTTGCTACATATCGTTCTACCTGTCCGTTGCCTCTAGGAGTGCCAGTAGCAATCATATGATGCTCAATACCTAATTCTGAAAATAGTGATCTAATCTGAAGAGAACTAAAGTTAGTACCCCTATCCGTGATAACTATGGATGGAGTACCAAAGGTAGTGATGGTATCTCTAATAAGGGGTACTAATTCTTGGACACTGAGAGTTTTTTTTAAGAGGTTTTAGAAGGCAAAACTTAGTAAAACCATCAATTATTAGCAGATCATAACAAAAATCATCATCTCTGACTACATAAATATCAAGTTCTATACCAACACCTTCAAACTGAACGATAACTTAATCGTGGCAAATACGTGGATTTTGCTACTACCTATACCATTTAGGTACAGAGATGTCGGTGTAAGGTGGCATTTTTTTTTTTTGCTACAGATTCCTTAATTATACTACAACTCGCACCTGTATCAATAAGTGAGTTTATACATTGATTGTTAATGGAAACAGGTGTGAGATTTAGTTCTGTCTTCCTAAAAAATTAATTTGCTTTGTTGGGACAACAGTAACCGCGGTAGATTTATTTATCTCAGATCTTTGTTTGTGATAACAGATATTCTCCGTGTGGCCCACTTTTTTGCAATAATTACAAGTCTTACGATAATCCTGGGGTTTAGGATCCTGTGTGAGCTGTCCAGGTTGCACTTGGGAATTTCTGGGGCATTGATATTGGACATGTCCGGTCTGATTACAAGAGAAACATCTCTGCACAAGCTGAATATTGCCAAACCTGGACCGTTTGGCTCCACTGGGCCCTGAACCAATATTTTCTTTGATAACCGGATCTAAAGGCCTCTTTTTAGTCTTGACGTAGGAAGACAACAAAGAAATCAGTTCTGCTGTTGTAGTGACACCATTATTTAGGCTAGCCATTTTGACGTCAACGTCACTAATGCCACCACAAACTAGTTCAATCAATTGTCCATCCGTAAACGCTACTTTGGTATTGCGAAGCAATCTCAATTTTTCCCTAGCATATTCACTATAAGACTCCAATGTATCTGATGAAAATAGTACTGCTTTGCTGAGTTTCTTCGACAAATTTTTCTTTTCGGGGTAAGCATCGATAATATCTCTGCGAAGATTTTCCCAAGATCTACCGTCTGCAGGCTCCCATGATTCATACCATGATAAACAAGAACCCTTAAGGGCTTTACCGGCTTTGGCTGCTGTTTTCAAGCTGCTCCACTTGAGTTCTGTGGCGAGAGACTCGATACTGCTGCACCAGCTAGCAGCTCCGCAGTCGCTCCGCTCGGGGTCGAAGAGCGGTAACGCGATGTCGTCATCTTTATGATGCGTAGTGGTCACTGCATCGCGAATCGCTGATAAAAGACTCGTGATCGCCGCAGCATCCATCCTGGAACTTAGAAATGAACATGTTAACAAGAAGGCTCGGGCGATCCCACTTCTGATGTTAGATTAAATAATTAAACTGTCAGGAAATAGAATTTAACTGAGGTTATGGAGGACTATTCTATGTTATGTATGGTACTTTTTGATAATAACAAACTCAGTTAGGAACTTCAAATCAAAGGTATTTATTTTCTGTAGATATTTTAAAATACTTATTCCCAGAGCTAGAACACTTCACCCCCCCTTGCCACTTCACTACGTTGGACCACTGTGAGAGAAGAAGGGCGAAGAAACTCACACAGATTAATCTTTTGATCTCTTTTAAACATATTCATACATTTTGTCTTATTCTAAACCGAACTAATTTCATAGATAGTACACACTACATCTCACTAAAAAGTTTGTGCAGTTTGCACCGAAATATACAACAATACAATATAGTTATTGATACATTTAGAATATAATACACTTATCTTATTTGTGTCCCGTCCATCACGAAGACAATCTCTCAACACCAACACCACAACCTTTCTCAATCACACTTGCTACCAGACTGTCCCTTCAATGCTTCAAACAGCCCAAGGAGGAATCGTCTTGGCGCGTAAAGTTCGCGCCGAAACATTTTGCCGAGATTAGTTCGGTACGGACGCCCAGACACAAGTCACCCGCCATGTTGTTCACTGTTGCTTTTATACCCTATCTGACAATAACAGATTTGCCGCCACACGTGGCCGCTTTGGCGCCACACAAACATAATTGTAGAAAGACAGAAATACATGTAAAATCCTAGTAATTTAAATCGTGTAAAATATTATTAATTATTATGACAATTATCTGATATTATGATCTTATTATTTATTATAAATTATATTTATAGAAACAATTATTTCGAATATACCGGAAATTGATTTAATATGGACTTGTAAATTCTAATATGATTTCCATAATTCATTTCGCATTTTATGATGAATTTTAGGCTACTTATTTATGATTACAAAATTATCTTATAAAATAATCATATTTATTACGGAAATGCGGAAGTGACAGATATTGACTTGAACACCATTTATAAATTCTTAAACGTTGTTCATAATTTAATTTGTATGTCATAATGGATATCCTGTCATTAATTTATAATTAATTACTACTTTACTGATATGTTATTTACAATATATTATTATATCCTCCTACGGATACGGATATTCTGTCACGCGCATCTTTCGTTCTGATCATCCCTCGTTCAAGATACTTCTATCCCGGTGGAGTGGTGCCAGGAGACCGCGATCAGATGAGCACAGCTTCTCCACTGCTATCTAGAAATCTGTGTTGGGTCCAAGCGCTATTTATTTTTTATATATTCGTTCTCTTCAGAAACATTAATCTGTTTTTATCATTACAAAACCTTTCTGTAACAACTACCTGTTCCTACTTAGCTTTGTATAGCTTATCATATAACATAGATTATTTAAGTCAATTATGAAGTGCGACTCCCGACCCACAGACAAACCAAATCCCAACAAAAACATGCATAGGCATATACAAAAACGCCAGTCTCGCAGCCTGCGCAGTTTATTCTACCGTAAAAAGTTGTGAGATCTAATTTTAAACCAAGTCGGTTAATTTAACCAGTATCTGTGTATGGTAGAATCTTTCCAACAACTTTATTATCGTATACTGTTAAGTACCTACCTAATTAGTTAAATAATAACATTTATAGTGATCGGATCAATATAAGACATCTTTATTTCTTCAATAATAATTAGAATGACTTGGCAATCGCACGTAGAAAAGTTGTCGATTATAGGACCGTGTGTGCAACGTAATGTACCTATTGCTCTCGCTCCGAAATAATTCGTTGTTTTCTTATTAGTTAAGTTTATCTTTATTTAGAGATATGTTGTGTTGAGTAATAATATTCATTTGTGCTCTGGGTGCTATAGAGTGGTCAGTTGAGCGCGATTGCAGTTCAGTTCAGTTCAAGTTCAGTTCAAAAATTTTATTGACCATAAAATCATACATATTACTTAGTCAACGTCAATATAATATTAATATTTTTGTATACTACCGCCCGTTCGGAAGTTGTGGGCTTAGGGATGGAGCAAAGAAGGGCAAGAAACCTCCCCCGTACCTCTTTTAAAATATCAGAGCCTTAAAAATACAATGTTATGTATTTCTACTTAAGTCTAAGGAAATACACCGAGGAGAGACGTACTGACTCAGTCCATCGCCCCTCTTTGGATTTCTGTGCGCTGAGATGGTAAAGACCATGCAGTTTTGTCATCTAAATATTCTTTTACACTGTAATATGACTTCTTCAATAGGCCGTTTTTGACATAGTTTTTGAACCTCCTTTCTGGTAGGTCCGTTGCTTCATTAGGTATTTTATTATAAAAACTAACACATACTCCCATAAAAGAGTGAGCAACCTTACTGAGTCTGAACGCGGGCATAGCAATCTTATTTCTATTTCTAGTGTTAATACTATGATTATGACCTAAAGTCTTAAATAAACCTATGTTTTTTCTGGTATACATGATATTTTCATAAATGTATTGACAGGTAACAGTAAGTATATTGATATTTTTGAATTTGTCCCTTAGTGATTGCTTAGCATCTAGTTGATAGATAGCCCGAATGGCCCTTTTTTGTAAGACAAATATTGTGTTTATATCTGCCGCTCTCCCCCAAAGCAGTATTCCGTAAGACATAATGCCATTGCCAAGTTATTCTAATTATTATTGAAGAAATAAAGATGTCTTATATTGATCCGATCACTATAAATGTTATTAGTTAACTAATTAGGTAGGTACTTAACAGTATATGATAATAAAGTTGTTGGAAAGATTCTACCATACACAGATACTGGTTAAATTAACCGACTTGGTTTAAAATTAGATCTCACAACTTTTTACGGTAGAATAAACTGCGCAGGCTGCGAGACTGGCGTTTTTTGTATATGCCTATGCATGTTTTTGTTGGGATCTCATTTCTTTTTGTAAGTAACTTTCCTTTTTTTCTTTTCGGGTACTATTTCTTGTGCGTTAGATACCGACTTTCTCAAAGCCCACTCCCTATCTCTATGGGCTCTTCTCTGTGGCTTTGATGTTACGATTTGTGACAAGTCTGGGCGGTGAATTATATAAATATAAATCATACCTCAAACCAAACCATACCGCGATTCAGGAAATGCACACCTAGCGACATCTAATGGGGAATAGCGATATTAGACAATATTGTAACCGCTTTATTTAAATCATAGCTGGAACCAAACCATACCGCGATTCAAGATACACATAGCGACTAGCGACATCTAATGGGGAATAGCGATGAATCGAGGTAGTCGTGTACTGAGCTTATTGATAATTAATATATTATGAAATTGGGGCTAAAATTGCGCAATGTTTGAGTTTTCCTTGGCTTTGCAGGCTAAACTTTAACCATGCTCAAAATTTTAAGCTTGTGGGTTCGCTAGAAGTAACCTTTAGAGTTTTCATGATCGTGAATCAGTGAGTCAGTGAGTGTCAAAATTGAGGAACTTTGAATTGCTGTACCTTCAACTCTACTGGTTCAAATTTATTGAAATTTTGAGAATATGTCTTATGACATGGTGCCTTTTAGCCGCCGGGAATTCAGGTTTCTATCTTTATCCACAACGGAGTAACAGGTAGGTCAATTATGCTCTGAATGGCTTCCTGTAAAGGATGTTACTGCTGCGCCCGTATGTTTTGCTTTTTGCTCGACTTGGCTTGGGGGCGCTGCCGCGCCCCCAGACTAACATTTGGTTTTGTGGGCTGTATGTGTAGCCTGTAAGATTATAATAACGCAATAAACGTCTATTCTATTCTTTCAAATTTCAAAAAATTTCAAAATTTCAAAATTAGTTTATTTCAGTAAGTACAGCATCACAGGTCGTGGGACTCCCCTTTTAATTTAAAAGTGAGTAATATTTATTATAATCTGTTTATTTATTATTTGTTGTTATAGCGGCAACAGAAAAAATCAGTCAAAATTTCAACTGTGTAGCTATCTCGGTTTATGAAATACAGCCTGGTGACAGACGGACAGACGGACAGACGGACAGACGGACAGTGGAGGCTTAGGAATAGGGTCCCGTTTGGCACTCTTCGGGTACGGAACCTTAAAAAGAAAATGTTTTACGTTAAAAATACGGAACCCTAAAAAAGAGTCAAGTGTGTGTCGGACTCGCATTATTTATAACTGGCACAACAACGTATAAGAACCACAAAAACCGGCCAAGTGCGAGTCAGACTCGCGCACGAAGGGTTCCGTACCATTATCTATAAAAAACCGCACAAAAACACGTTAATTGTATGGGAGCCCCCTTTATATTAAATTTATTTTGTTTTTAGTATTTGTTGTTATAGCGGGAACAGAAATACGTCATCTGTGAAAATATCAACTGTCTAGCTACCACGGTTCATGAGATACGGCCTGGTGACATACAGACGGACGGACGGACGGATATCTTGAGATTTTAAGGTACTTTCCCTCCAGGGCCCATTCGTTTGTTCCACCCTGTATATGTGTGAACTGTAACTGTATTTTTCATGAAATACCCAAAAAAAATTGTTCAAATTATCATCTTATGTCAGAATAACTTTGTAGCTAGTTGAAAAATAACATTTGAGTTGATTCAAAGCTTGCCGCGCTTTTAGGGCCTTTAGTACCTACTAAACGCCGCCGTAAGCAGCACTGTCTACAACCTACTGGAAAACGTGAGACACCCATCTACAATTTCCGTACAATGAGGTTCACTCACTCATTATGTCAATGTCATGCAGACTGCAAAACATCATTTCAACGCACCAAAGAGTATTTAATTAAAACATCACTGGCAGCCAAACTTGAAGTGGCCAAGGAAAAAAATTGGTTGCCTGTAAAGTCGGTATACGGGCGAAAGTTTTACGTGACAACGACTTTGAGTGGTAAATAGTAGATTGTTTACCAAGGGAGTAAAGAGCTATTTTTAGGGCGAGAGTGTTTTTTGAATCCTGAGCAACCGAGGGATTCTAGAGTTGAGTCCCGAGTGCAACGAGGGACTCAAAAGTAGAATCCTGAGGGAGCGAGGGATTCAAAGTAAATCACTCGAGCCAAAAATAGTTTTTACTCCTGAGGTGGACACTCTACTTTTCATCACCCTCTATGAGAAAAGTAGTAAGTAATCAATAAAATAAGATACATGTACCTATACAGGGTGTAACAGAAAGGGGTGTACAAGCGGAAAGAGGGACATCATTCTGGACAACTTTCACTATGGCACCGACTTGATCAGAACAACTTTATTTTTATTAACTCAGTAAATTTCGGGCCTAGCGCTCAGCTGATCTGTATGGTGGAGTGAAAAATAATATTGCTCTGATCAAGCGGTCCCATAGTGAAAGTTGTCCAGAATGATGTCCCTCTTTCCGACAACCTTCTTTTGGCTTGTACACCCCTTTCTGTTACACCCTATATTTATTTACACAATTGTCGTGATATGTTGTGTGTGTAATGGTTTGTTAGAAGAAATCTCTTGTTATCTATTACAAGTTTTCTGTACCTATGTCATTCTTGTGTTAGTACAATAAAGAAATTACGAATTACGAATATGTCCTCCACATAGTTAAAGCTGGTTTAGTATTGGCTAAATCTTGAAAATTTCTTCAAAAAGCATTTACAGATAAACACTTTCGTTCTTCTTGAATTTTTCTACAGGATTACCTACAGTTTTTACATACCTATATTCCTCGTGATTTTATTGGTAAAAGATCTTGTATTTGTTATTCGCTTTTGTTGTTATCATCTGGAGTTAGACACTCACTTTCACTCATATTCTTTACTCATATCCGCAAACGAAATTGAAATAATTACAGCATTCAGATTTGGCGTGCTTTGTTTACAAATTTTCCACAACTGTAGCTGATTATCATGGACATAAATCAAAGTACTACGCTTTTACTTTACGTTTTAATGATTAAAATATTGAGGTGCGGTAAAGAGTACAGAGCGTGAAGTCGAGTCTGATGTCGAGAGAATGTGATGTGGCGGAGCGCAGGCAGGCAGAGGCTCCCTCTCCCTCCTCGCCCCTCGCACCTCAGGTGCCGTCGCAGACATCCTGGGGGCCGTTGGAAGAAGCAGAAGGTCCCGGAGAATCCGCTGGAGCTGGAGCTGCTTCCAAGTCTTCTTCGTGCAGTGGACACACTTTATTAAGCGCCCGGCGTTCTATGCCTCTATATGTCAGGAAATCGGCAACACGACAGACACCGTCCTTGCCAGGATATAATTGATGAACCCGGCCAAGTCTCCACTTCATTGGAGGAAGGTTATCTTCTTTGAATACAACCATAGAATCCTTCTTTAGCTCTTTATAAGGAGAGCGCCACTTTGTCTTCTTCTGAAGTTCGGAAAGATACTCATTTTGCCATCTCTTCCAAAAGTTTTGTCTCAAGACCTCGATCAGATGATATCTGTTTCTTATCTTCTTCTCATCAGCAGCAGGGGGCGTTGGCAGCGACGTCAGGGACCGCCCGATCAAGAAGTGGCCTGGGGTGAGAGGAGAAAGGTCTTGTGGGTCAGATGATAAGGGAGTTAGGGGTCGGGAGTTGAGGATCGCTTCAATTTGCGTGAAAAGAGTACTCAACTCCTCGTACACCAGGTTAGCATTACCTACTATTCGCTTTAGGTGATATTTTGACATTTTAATATTGGCTTCCCAAATCCCACCGAATGTAGGTGAATAGGGGGGTATAAATTGAAACTTTATGCCTTCATCAGCTGTGTATTTATAAATAGATTTTAGGCTTGACTGCAACATCCTAGTCAACTCATTATTTGCTCCAACGAAATTCGTGGCATTATCGCAATAAATTTGATTAGGTTTCCCCCTACGCGAAATAAATCTACGAAGGCAGGAAATAAAAGCATCAGTACTCAAATCGCTAACAATTTCTAAATGGATGGCTTTTGTACTGAAACAAATAAATAAGCAAAGGTAACATTTTGTAATGCGGTTACCTCGGCCTTTTTTACTGGAAATTAGGAATGGGCCTGCAAAGTCTGTGCCACAGACTTGAAATGGATAGTTCGGTGTTACCCTACTCGATGGCAAGTGGCCCATCAACGGCTCCATGGTTTTGCCTCGAAATCGTGTACAGATTACACATTGGCGTAATATTTTACGTGCCAATACCCTCCCCCCGAGAGGCCAAAACTGATCCCTAACGGTAGCCAGGAGCAGTTGAGGGCCAGCGTGCAGCAGGCGCAGATGCTCGGCTCGCATCAATAACTTAGTGAAGTGATGTTTTCCATCTAACAACACAGGGTGTTTCTTAGCGAAGTTGAAGTCTGCGTTGTTGAGCCGACCACCTACTCTCAGCACGTCCTTCGAGTCGATGAAGAGGGATAGCTGTAACAATTTAGGCGAGGTAAGTATTTTTTTATTTTTTAATGTTATTATTTCTTTCAGGAAACACTCCGATTGAGCGCATTTTATAAGGTAAGTAAGTGAGTTTTCAAGTTCATCGTGACTCAAATGTCCAGTTATTTTATTTGAATTATTTTTACAATTATTTATGAATCTAAACACATATGCGTATATTCTTTTTAGTTTTGATGAACTTGAATACTTTTCAAAGTTAATGAAGTTATTCTTTTCAGGTGCTAAATGGGTATTAAGTGCCTTTAATTCTGGTAAGTTGGTGATTTGTGTGTTGGGAATTAGAGGCCATTGCGACTCATTATTTTTTAAGAAATGAGGGCCTTCCCACCACAAAGAAGAATCTTTAAGTCTACTGGGGTCTACACCCCGCGAAGCCATGTCTGCTGGATTATCACCAGTCGGTACATGTCTCCACGAATCATGGGAAGTTAGTTCGCGAATTTCGATGATACGATTGCAAACAAAAGTTTTCAGCACTTTTGGTTGTGTTCTTATCCAACCCAGAGTGATGGTGGAGTCAGACCAAAACACTTTAATTTCTACCGATTTTCTTAGTGCTTCACAGACTTTATGAGCCAGTCGAGCGCCTAATAAAGCCGCGCACAGCTCAAGACGCGGAACGGTAAGATTTTTAAGGGGCGCGACTCGTGTCTTCGCACAAAGAAGCTGAATGTTTACGTTATCGGAGCTGTCCACCGTGCGTATGTACACACACGCGGCGTAAGCTTCTAGCGAGGCATCCACGAAGCAGTGCAGCTCGCGTCTAACTGGAGATGAACACAGCACGTATCTTGGAACCGAGACTGTAAGTAAAGCATCAAGATTATGTACATGCCCCTTCCAGATCTTAGCCAAGTTATGGGGCACCGGTTCATCCCATGTCAATTTAAGTTGCCATAGCCTTTGCAATAAAATTTTCAAAGTTATCGTACAAGCACTAAGGAGGCCCAGCGGATCGAAAATTTTACAAGTGTTAGAAAGAATGATCCTTTTGGTTACTTTCTCTGATGGTTTATCAAGATTTATGGAAAAGGTTAAAGTGTCAGTGTTAGGAGCCCACTGGACGCCTAGAACAGTACATTCTTTACTAAGGTCGAGTGACTCTGACGAAGTTGAATTATTTATTGCTTGTGGACAGTTAGTTCTGAATTTATGTAGAGGAAAACATGCAGAATTGAGAACCTCCGTAACGATTTTATGTATATGTGCTACACCATCCTCACCGTCTGCCCCAGTCAGCATGTCATCCATGTAAAAATCGCGTTTTATTACTTCCGATATTACCGGGTCAGAACATTCAAGTGCTAACTGATGCAAACAGCGAGTACTCAAGTATGGTGCAGAGGCAGTACCGTAAGTTACAGTATTTAACTGTAAAACATCGAGAGGCTGATTTCTGTCTTTCCTCCATAGAATCAACTGCAAGTGACGTTGTGATTCGTCGATTAGGATCTGGCGATACATTTTTTGTATATCACCTGTAATTACGTATTTGTGTTCACGGAACCTGATCAAAATATTAAATAAATCATCTTGAACCACAGGTCCGATGTGTTGAATGTCGTTAAGCGATTTACGATTTGAAGACGGAAAAGACGCGTTAAAAACAACTCGTAATTTTGTCGTTTCACTACTTTCCCTTATTACGGCGTGATGGGGTAAATAATATCCGAAATTAGGCTTGTCGGTTTTAGATAAATGCCCCATGTTGTCGTATTCGTCAATGAAATTGCAATACTGTAATTTAAGTTCAGGATTTTTATCAAATCTTTTTTCTAAGCTATAGAACTGCTTGGCAGCTAGCCTGTAAGAGTCCCCGAGGGTCGTTTCAGGATCTTCCTTAAACGGCATTTGTACGCAAAATTTTCCGTCCTCCAATCGCTTAGTATGTTTAAGGAAGTGTTCCTCACAATAGTCATCGTCGGGTGATGTGAACTTTTTCGTCATGGGCACTTCTTCCAGTGTCCAAAATTTTGTTAGGTTATCATTAATTTCTTTTGTGAAATTACAATGTATTTTGTGAGGGACTGGAGTGACAGTTTTGTCAATAATGCTCAAGGGTCCCGCTACAATCCATCCAAATTTAGTGAGCTGAAGAACAGGCATATTAGGACCTAAGCTCATTTTTTCTGCACACATTATGTTAAAAAATATGTCTGCCCCGAGTAACAGGTCGATGTCTGATGGTTCACAGAACTGGGGATCAGCCAGTTTTAGGTTTTTAGGAATATTTAGCTGTGAAACATCGACGGGAATGTTGGGCAGCTGACCTGTTATCTGAGGCACAATTAAGCAATGAATGTTTGAATCAAATGACCCCAATAAAGAGGAGATCGACACGTGACAGCTATCAGAAATAGGTACTTGTACATTGTTAATGCCCGATATGATTATGTCACCGGAATTACGATTAACTGTACCAATTTTATTCTTCATGTCCTTCGTCATAAAGCAGGACTGGCTGCCAGCGTCTAAAAGCGCACGAGCAATGTAAGTTTTATTGTTTTCAGGGTTGGTGACCTTAACTAAAGCGGTACCAAGAAGAACTTGCTTCTTCTGAAAGACGTGTGGATTTTCTGTGGATTTTAATGCCACGGTCCCCGTCGACTGTACGGACATAGTCACGGGCATGTTTTGTTCCGGGATCTGTCGATGTAACATTGTATTATGTTTTTGATTACATAATCGACACGAACCTAGACGGCATGTGGACTCATTATGTCCCCTTCTTAGACAGTTAGAGCAAAGCTTTAACCTGGAAACTTCGCTCAACTTTTTCTCAAGTGGAATCGATTTAAAGGATTCGCAATCTATAATTCTATGACATTGATTACAAAAAGGGCATGACATCGACCCTGCAGGCTTTGACGGATCTGAAGCGAGGAAACTTTTTGCATGATATTTAGGCAATGCATTTTTGTTTTCATTGTTATTATTATTAGGATAGGAGGGTTTTTTATATTCAGTTTTTTCGCCTCTGTTAGCCTGCATGGTCTCAAGAATGTCAGCACGATTACGGAGAAAGTCAACAAAGCTAGATAAAGGTGGCGTGTCTGAAAGATCGTTCCTATATTCTTCCCATTTGGTGCCCGTCACGTTATCTAATTTAGAGGACACCATGTAGATGATTAAGGTGTCCCATTGGTCGACTGGTTGACCAAGAGTACATAGCGCTCGCAGATTTTTTGTGACAACGTCGATTAAGTAACGGATGCACTTATAGGATTCCTTTGTAATAGGATCGATCTTAAACAGCGCCTTTAGATGATTATTAATCAATATTTTTTTGTTATTGTATCTTTGGCACAATAGATGCCATGCTACCTTGTAATTTTCTGATGTGAATTCGATAGCCTTTATGACTAAAGCTGCGCTCCCAGTTAAGGATGAGCGTAAGTAATGAAATTTGTTTATATTAGGCACGGAATCATTTTCATGAATCAGGGATTCAAATGTGTCTCTAAATTCCAACCACGCAAAATAATTTCCATCAAAGATTGGAAGTTTAATGATCGGTAATTTGATATTAACATTTTCAGGATTAGAGCAACCAAGATCATTAGCATGGAATTTATTTTCTGCCTTCTGGACATTGCAGGGGTGCGATTTTATTAAGGTTTTAGCAGCTGCAATGCTAGAATAGAATCGGGATTCAGTTTGTTCCCTTTCCTTGGGTTGATCAGTGTTAGTCGGGTTTAGGATTTCTATTTTGAGTTGGCATTTGTCATATTCCTCAAACAACGCTTCCAATTTTACTAACCGAAAATTCAATTCAGCTATGTCAGATTCGGATATTTTCTCAATTTTATGTTTTTGATATTGTAAAAGAAGATTTTGAAAATTAGTTACTCGACCTTTAATTGAACCACGCTGCGTGATTAATTCTTTAGTTTCCTTGGAAGCGTCCATCTCAGGTATTTGGTCGGCTGGATTAGTAGACATCGTATGGGAAAATCAATCAAATCTGTATCGGTAGATTGAAGTTAAGTAGGTTATAAGTATTTAATTAGGTATACGTAGGTACTAGCTACTGATTATGATGAACGTTTGAGCAAATCAACAAGTTAAGTAAGATAATTATGTGCATCAAACCCAAACGCGTAGATATCCAGTTGACTCGGGAACAGTTCAAACAACAGCAAAATGAAGTAGGTATGTAAGCGAAGCGTAGAAGGCACAAAGCAAGCAGTGATGATGACACACAGCAGCACAGGTAAGGTAGGTAGCTGGTATATTGCTTCGTGCGCATCGAACGTTCCAGCACCTGGAATCGTTAGCAGAAAATATCCCTTTCAGTAAGCTAATAATAAGTGATTCGTGGAATGTGTATGTGTACCTACACGTTTGTTAAGAAAACAATTATTTTATTATGTAAGTAATTATTATATTAGGAATGCGAACTAAGATAATTTACGGCGCAAGAACAACATTAATGTTAAGTACCTATGAGTTCTAATTTGAAAGTGTATGTAATGTATAATAATAATGTATAACGACGTACCCAATGTATTTATGTAGTGTATACGTAATGTATACTGTGCTATACGTTAAGTAGCACTGTGTTATGCTTAGGAAGCACGAATTTAGTTATGTAATTAAGGATATTATGTGCTATACGTTAAGAAGCACTGTGCTATGCATAAAGAAGCACGAAATTAGTTATGTAATGAATGATATGACAAACAACGCGTGGATAGGTACCTACCAACAGGCGACACGTATCACGCTCTTAGCAAGTGATTTTAGGTCTAAGCTAATGTATGAATAGGCAATAGCTATTTTGCACAAGTTGCCCAGCTGCACTTTTAACACAAATCGAAGGAATTAACGAAGGAAGGAAGTAAGAAAAGAAACAGGCACTCATCTGATGCAATCCTCGGGCGGTCGGTCCTTTGTTCGTCGCGGTGCGCAGCGGTCAATCCGGTCAAGTGTTGATCGCCAAATACGAATATGTAACGTATTATTTATTCGTTGTCCTGTCACGGTCGCCAAATTTTATGTAGCTGATTATCATGGACATAAATCAAAGTACTACGCTTTTACTTTACGTTTTAATGATTAAAATATTGAGGTGCGGTAAAGAGTACAGAGCGTGAAGTCGAGTCTGATGTCGAGAGAATGTGATGTGGCGGAGCGCAGGCAGGCAGAGGCTCCCTCTCCCTCCTCGCCCCTCGCACCTCAGGTGCCGTCGCAGACAACAACTTTTTAATTATTTGGTCCATGTTTCGATATCAATTCTGTAAGGTTCTTTCTCTGTTGTCACCAATCGGTGTCAATCGATTCGGTCGATCGAATTATCTAATCTGTGTCGAGTACGCATTTTAGTACAAACTTTTTTTTTTATTGGCTGCGTTTAGAATCGATCTCTCTTGGGTCTGTCAGCCTGAGTGGCAGTGAAACTGATTAGTGACAGCATTTTTTTCCTTTGTACTGGCAACAAAATTAAAAAGTTACTTTTAGTCCCTAGGGACTAAATGACCTACTTTAGTCCCTGTTTGCCGGGACTAAAGTAGATCTTTTTGAATAGATGTGATGAAAATAATTTTAATGTGAATATTCATTCGTATAGTAGGAAGAAGGATGAAATAATAGTAACAATTTAAAACATTTATTTATACAAAGAATTAGTGGAAGGGACGCGTGCCTTTCACTTTTTATTTCTGTCTCTCTCGCTCCTAGGCGGGCTAACCATGCCCGAGTGGAAGGGACGCGTGCCTCTCACTCGCTCTCATTGTGAGCGCATAACGTGAGCGGAGCGTAACGCAGTTTCTTGAAGTGTCACCCGGCAAACCAATTTATAAGACGTTGTCACGTCAAAATGAATTTCTGAGTTCTGAGATTTGTATGAAAACAAAAGTAATTAAAAACTATTAATTTTATAATTATTTTCTAAAAGTTCTACAGAATAAATAGAGACGTCGTAATTCATCAATGAATATTTAAAGTCTTTGTAGAAGTCCGGGGACGACATTGCCATATCATTTAAATTTAGTTTCATTAAAAGAAGGCTTACCTACCAAAACAAAATGGCCTTGGTATAAACTTTTCAAGCGTGTTGTGAAGACGTATCTTGTACCGAGACCACTTTAAATTTGTAATATCTCTCGTATTTCAGTATTTGTGGTTAGTGCGGCAACAGATATACACATTCTGTGAAAATTTCAGCTTTCTAGCTATTACGGTTCGTGCAGGCGGACCCGGTGACAGACAGGACGGACGGACGGACGGACGGACGGACAGACGGACAGCGAAGTCTTAGTAATAGGGTCCCGTTTTTACCCTTTGGGTACGGAACCCTAAAAATTAAAATCAAAAGAAAGAAGAAAGAAAATGATGTATTTCTGTTGCCGCTATAACAACAAATACTAAAAATCAAAAGAAATTTTATATTAAGGGGGGCTCCCATACAACAAACGTGATTTTTTGCTCATTTTTGCTCGATATTGATAATGGTAGCAGGTAGACGCTTAAAATGTTCACAATATATTGAGTATATTATTTACTTAAAAAATAAATAATAAAATTAAAATTAAATTAATATTTAGGGGGGGCACCAAAACATTTTTTTTTTTGCGGTTTTTTTATAGATAAATGGTAAGGATCCCTTCGTGCGCGAGTCCGACTCGCACTTGGCCGGTTATTTATTATTCAAAATCGATAGGTTTTGATTATGAGTACATGCCAGTAACCGTTACGGCCGGTTTCCGAGACGCTGTTCAAAGGTTACGATTAGCTAATCGATTGTTAATTCAAAATAGCGGAACGTGATTGCCTGAAATACGGTATTAGCCTCATTTTGGAAGTAGTTTTAAAATAAATGTTATATTAAATAAGCGCACTACATTAATATTTCCGGGATATATTCTTCTGTAGTTTCAATAAAAAAAAATAATATAGTTGAATGTGAATGGCGCCGGTAACATGACTCGCGTGACGTCATATGCTCGTGAACGCCCGCCCGCCATCATTACATTAAGATTCACTCAAGCAAGATGTCAGTCAGAGACCGAGACGAGCGTGTGACGTCACCAGAGAGATAAACGTCAGACAAAGCGTTTTTGTCACAGATTATATCTATTTCGATAGTTTATACATTTTAATTCTTTGAATCCGCAAAAAATAAACATATTTTACTCTAAAATTTAATGAAATATAGATTTCTACGCTACTATCTGATAGGATTACCACATTTTGACGAATATTTTTAATGTTGTCCAATACCGTATCAGGTATTTGCTTTGGTAGCTAATCGTTAAATCGTACCTTTCAACAGTGTCTTGGAAACCGGCCGATGAAGCATGATGAAGTGTTCCGAAAAGTATTTATTTCAGAGTTCTGTCTGACAGATCTGAAAATAACGGGATTGTCATTGTGGAAAAAATCAGACCTGTGTGTGGAAAATACCCAATTACTTAGGTACATATAATATGTATTTCGATGCATACTGTCTGAATTCAGTTCATCAGTTATGCTTCACAAACATTTTAAAGTAGGTAAACTAAGTTTAGCTAAAATAATTAAATTTATCTGAGCACTTATCCTGATGCAATCCACGCTCATTTGGGATCCGACTGCTGTAATCAAATAAAACAAGTCATAAATACTGATAACTTAATTTGTGTATGTGTAGCGCAGATGTGTAGACTCTCTTTTAAATGCGGGGGGTTTTAACAAAGTGTCTCTTTGTAAAGGGTGCATTTATTTGATATGTATACTTACTTATTGCTAAGAATACTTCCTCACTTACCTATTTTTTAAACAGTACAAATTAAAATATGTAAACAAGTACAATCTAAGTTAGATAAAATGGCAACAAATAGTAAGTATAAATTGTAATTAAGTACTTCGTTGCAAATCATTGCAATGCTTTACACCAGGCAATTTTTAGTTTGGCTATCCATCCATATCCATCCGATTATCTCCAGCCTAAATTCCAAATTTAACATCAGGTACCTAGACGACGTGACCATAGGAGGCAAAGTTGACACCATTCTAGAAGATCTGGAAATCCTTACATCAGAATATTTAAGAAAATAGGCCTTGAGTTAAACTTCTCGAAATGCGATTACAGTCTATTCGTGATAATGCAGTGAAATTTAAATTTAAATCTGTTAATAACACACATCACTCACAGGACAGGACACAACCTTCGCGTTCGAAAGTTTGCCTTCAACTGTTCACTGTGAACTTGACTTGATAATTGGAAACGATTTGATTGGTTACGGGGCATGGCTCGGCGCCGGACAGTGATGACTTTACTGCATTCTTATCACGAATAGACTATAGTTCTGTAATTTTACAATAAGCAGGCTACTCACACCTGCCGCAGGGGCAACTCTAGGGTGTAAAGCGGAGCGCTGTACTCACTGACAGCAGGCGGCTTCACTTTACACAAGCGTTGCCAGATTGATACTTTTGTAACATTTTACGTTACTTTTGACCCTCTCATGTTACCACCATGTTACACGACTCACAATGTTACATTTACGTTACTTTTAGGACAATATAAAAAAACCGGGTCGGCTAATGCCGCCCAATGAGGTGTTGGTCGATAGATATTAGGAGAGGGCATAAAACTTTTAAGTTTTCGTGTAAGTAATAAAGTGCCTTTTTATTTAGGTTAGTGTCGTTTTCTACAAAAGTAAGGAAATGTTACTTTTCTCGTGAAATTGTTACTTTTTGACCTGTCTCATGATGTTTTTAAATAGTTATTTGACTATACGCACCCTAGATTTCCCCTGCGGCAAGTGTGAGTTGCCCGCTTTAAGTCAGAACTACTATTACTATCTACGTAGTAGCACAGATTAATAAAGAGTTCTAACTATCTAAGTATATCTGGGGGCGCGGTAGCGCCCCCAAGCCAAGTCGAGCAAAAAACATACGGGCGCAGCAGTAACATCCTTTACAGGAAGCCATTCAGAGCATATTTGACCTACCTGTTACTCCGTTGTGGATAAAGATAGAAACCTGAATTCCCGGCGGCTAAAAGGCACCATGTCATAAGACATATTCTCAAAATTTCAATAAATTTGAACCAGTAGAGTTGAAGGTACAGCAATTCAAAGTTCCTCAATTTTGACACTCACTGACTCACTGATTCACGATCATGAAAACTCTAAAGGTTACTTCTAGCGAACCCACAAGCTTAAAATTTTGAGCATGGTTAGAGTTTAGCCTGCAAAGCCAAGGAAAACTCAAACATTGCGCAATTTTAGCCCCAATTTCATAATATATTAATTATCAATAAGCTCAGTACACGACTACTTCGATTCATCACTATTCCCCATTAGATGTCGCTAGTCGCTATGTGTATCTTGAATCGCGGTATGGTTTGGTTCCAGCTATGATTTAAATAAAGCGGTTACAATATTGTCTAATATCGCTATTCCCCATTAGATGTCGCTAGGTGTGCATTTCCTGAATCGCGGTATGGTTTGGTTTGAGGTATGATTTATATTTATATAATTCACCGCCCAGACTTGTCACAAATCGTAACATCAAAGCCACAGAGAAGAGCCCATAGAGATAGGGAGTGGGCTTTGAGAAAGTCGGTATCTAACGCACAAGAAATAGTACCCGAAAAGAAAATAACCGGCCAAGTGCGAGTCGGACTCGCGCACGAAGGGTTCCGTGCCATTATCTATAAAAAACAGCAAAAAAAATGTATGGGAGCCCACCCTAAATATAGAATAGAATAGAATAGAATTAGTTTATTTTGCCTTAAAAAAATATACATAAAAAGTACAGCTAAATAGGGTACATTAGTTTAATAAGACAAAAAAGGGACGGTCTCAGCGTTTGCTGTGAGTAGCACAAACATGTTCTAGCTCACAGCGCAATTTAATTTTAATTTAATTATTTATTTTTAAGTAAATAATATACTCAATATATTGTGAACATTTTAAGCGTCTACCTGCTACCATTATCAATATCGAGCAAAAATGAGCAAAAAAATCACGTTTGTTGTATGGGAGCCCCCCTTAATATTAAATTTCTATTGATTTTTAGTATTTGTTGTTATAGCGGCAACAGAAATACATCATCTGTGAAAATTTCAACTGTTTAGCTACCACGGTTCATGAGATACAGCCTGGTGACGGACGGACGGACGGACGGACGGACGGACAGACGGACAGCGAAGTCTCAGTAATACGGTCCCGTTTGGCACCCTTCGGGTACGGAACCCTAAAAAGGAAAGTTACTTACAAAAAGAAATGAGATCCCAACAAAAACATGCATAGGCATATACAAAAACGCCAGTCTCGCAGCCTGCGCAGTTTATTCTACCGTAAAAAGTTGTGAGATCTAATTTTAAACCAAGTCGGTTAATTTAACCAGTATCTGTGTATGGTAGAATCTTTCCAACAACTTTATTATCGTATACTGTTAAGTACCTACCTAATTAGTTAACTAATAACATTTATAGTGATCGGATCAATATAAGACATCTTTATTTCTTCAATAATAATTAGAATAACTTGGCAATCGCGCTCAACTGACCACTCTATAGCACCCAGAGCACAAATGAATATTATTACTCAACACAACATATCTCTAAATAAAGATAAACTTAACTAATAAGAAAACAACGAATTATTTCGGAGCGAGAGCAATAGGTACATTACGTTGCACACACGGTCCTATAGTCGACAACTTTTCTACGTGCGATTGCCAAGTCATTCTAATTATTATTGAAGAAATAAAGATGTCTTATATTGATCCGATCACTATAAATGTTATTAGTTAACTAATTAGGTAGGTACTTAACAGTATACGATAATAAAGTTGTTGGAAAGATTCTACCATACACAGATACTGGTTAAATTAACCGACTTGGTTTAAAATTAGATCTCACAACTTTTTACGGTAGAATAAACTGCGCAGGCTGCGAGACTGGCGTTTTTGTATATGCCTATGCATGTTTTTGTTGGGATACATATTTACTCAAAGCTTATAGGTACTTACTTACACCATACTTTATTGCACAAAAACAGAATACAGACATTTAATAGTGGAAAAAACATGTACTTACCTACAAAGCTTTACGTACATATACGTGTTCGTGTTCCTGTGAAAAGTCACGTGACGTCATTTTCGTAGGTAAATGATAAATAAATAAATGCCATTAATTTTCTGTCGAGTTAAAGTGAGTGACTTTTACTCGGATGATGGAAAAGCACGTAAAGAACAGTCCCTAGGTTCTATCTGTAGATTGTAGGTATATAAATGATGTCTTCAGTTACATAAAGCACCCTTATATACCACATAAATGGCACAAAGTAGACACTTATTTGTCAAAACTTTCTCCCTCCAAGCCCCATCCCTTTGCTACACTATATCAGTTCCTATCACCAACGCAACAAGGTTTAAAATGCAACGGGAATTCCACCATAGCTTCCGCGGTCCCAGACACAGCCTTTAAAAAACAAAATATGCGAAAATCAACTGAAATTCACTGAAACATACACGAATAGAGGTGAAACTCCTTTGCCGGTGGCGATAGGGCCAAAACGCATTTGAGGGAGCTCTTTCGCTACTTATATCGAAAAGTCAATACTGAAATTCGACACAAATTCTCAAAGGATTAACAACCTTCTATGCAGGGATTATAAGACTTAATTTTCAACTTAAGATTTTCGCTTGTTACCTTTTGATGTCTCGCTGTGGGAAAATTTGGCGCCAGACAGGCCGGCGCCATCTTGGTTTTTCGCGGGGCAAGGCTCTCTGCGAACAGCCTGCTACCGAATATTCGGCAGCAGGCTGTTCGCAGAAATGCGAAGAGGCCTGTCGTAATCCGATTGCTGTATTTTCGCTGTCGCTCTCAGTTTAAGTGACGCTCATTAGGTAATTCATTGCGAAAATAATAAAACAAAAAAAAAGATTCTAGGTAGGAAGTACGTACGTACCCCATAGGTTTTATGACAGTAATAAAAATAAATCAATCGAAATAGCGTTGACCTACAGGATTGTTTTTTTTTACAACTTATAGAAACAACAGCCCAACAGCCCTTTAAGTTATTATTTTACCCAGCAGGTACCTACCTAATTTATTCAATGTCAGCTTCAGAAAAAGGTTTTTGACAGATGGACAACGAAAAGTGATCAAAGCTACGAAGTACATCTATACCTCTATACCGTACCGACACGCAAAGTAGGCAGTGAAACGGATATTGATTGCGCCTATAAATTTCTATGGATCTGTGTCGCTATGGTATTGCTAATATATTTGCCGATGACAGGACGCGGATCAAGAATAAGTACATAGGCAGCAATCAAATCCGTTGCTCTCAGCATTGAGCTACCATTACTACGTATAGAGGCGCTGTCTCAAACAAAATGCGTGTCGCTACTTGATCACGTGGGAAGCGGGGGGCGGGGTGCGGGCGGGGCGAGCGCACGTATAGATTGTACAACGCAGAAGTGACACTGCTTTAGTACCTAAATCACATCATTTGAGTGCAGTTTATTACAAAATGTAATAAAATAACCTACCTAAGTAAGAAAATGGTTAGGTAGATAACTATTGCGCTTTCGCATTTAGGTGTGACGTCACGGTCTGGGCGGGAATTTTAAATTCTGGCTGTTTTCTCAACTTTGTGATTAAACCTTGTGACGTTTTATCAATTTGACGAATGTGACGATGTGTTGGCGAAATTTTGAAGCAAATCGGTTTAGTAACTAAAAAGTAAGACGTGATTCTTTCATACAGTTGAACCCACGTAGTTGAAACGTTTTTACCCTCGAAAAATCCCATTTTGTATTGTTTCCCGGAATTATTCCGCGTTTTTTCCCACAATGGAATTATTCCTGGGTAGAATCCCATCACAAGCCCCATTCCGAATTCCGATGTGTGAAGTACTCACTCGTACCACCATTAGTACCTACGTGTATCTTATCTGTATACGGTTCACTTTTATAATCTATGGTTTTTTAAAAAAAAAAATAGTTTTGGGTTGGATTTAGTTGATATTTTGCTTACTTACCGATGATAGGTGACGCCACTATCTTTTTTCTTCCATTTTGTTGAATTGCGACAGTATCGTAGCACGCAAGTTGGCATTTTCGACTTATATTTTCCCGCCGTGTCGACGTGCGTTCCGTAGGAGAGGCGGCGAGCAACTAAACGCGTTGAGGTTCATGAACCTCAACGCATGGCGCAAAAAATTTGTTCGCGATGTCGATTCCATACGCTAGTAATAGTAGTTCAATGGCTCTCAGATCAGAACAATGCCTGCGATTTGGGAGGCGACACGAACTATACTAACTAAACTAATTATAATGGTGTGTTTGAAAATGGAATCTGTGACCACCGCCGCGCAAGAGCTGTCGGATTTGAAGGTCGTCAGTTTAGTGCCTTTAGTTCCTCTACTTCAGTGGTTTTTGACACCTCCCAAATCGCCCCCAATAGCTGTTGCCTGCCTGCGTTGCGAGTCCGATGCACGTCCAGCCTTTAGGTTCCTTTTTTAGGGTTCCATACGAAAAGACCAAAAGACCCTGTTTCTAAGCCTCCGCTGTCCGTATGTCTGTCTGTCTGCCTGTCGTCAGCGGGATGTATACTCCATAGAGTAACTTATATATATAGGATAAGTATACTCGTCCAACGATCTTTTGGCGTGTGAGTGACGTTTACAGGGGGCGTCACTTCTAACAACCTGATGCAATGATCCTGTCAAAAATCGTCAGTTTCACATGGTTTTGTAAGGTAGTCGTAAATAAATCGTGGTATCGAACAGTGTACAGCTCCCGTTTTATTTAGTAGATTTCCCGTAAATCCTGGATATCCTTCAGTGGCGACGAGATTTAACGAACCTATACGTGTACATTTTGTGAGCGAAAAGGAGCGAACAATTAAAAACAATGCCCATCGGAAAAATTCGTGAGTTCAATGTGGAGTCGGATGATTGGAGGTTATATGTCGAGCGCGTGGAACAATATTTCATTGTGAACAATATAGAAAGCAGTCTCCAAGTGCCTACTTTAGTGACAGTGATGGGTGCACAAAGCTATGAGTTGCTCGTCAATTTGTGTACCCCAGACAAACCAACTACAAAAACATTTAATCAAATAAGTGACATAATGGAACAACATCTCCAACCACGCCCGAGCATACTCGCGGAACGTTATAAATTTCATCAAAGGAAACAAACAGGAAGGGAATCTATAGCAGCGTTTGTGGCAGATCTGAAGAAGATGTCCAAAACGTGTGATTTCAAAACGTGGCTGCAGGACAGCTTGCGCGATCAGATGGTGTGTGGATTGGCAAGCGAGACGATACGACAACGATTATTTGCTGAAAAGGACCTCGATTTTGCACGAGCATATAGCCTAGCAACGAGCATGGAGGCGGCAGAGAAGGACGCAGCATTGGTGGAATGCAAGGATGGAGCTCAAGGAAGCAGGATCGCATGTCCACAAGCTGATTGTCAGGCGATGGCGGGTATGCAGAGATCAGCTGAGGCATCGACGTCGCGCGGGAAGGCACGAGACGGCGGCGTGGCATCGGCTGTTGCTACTCGCGACCTGCGTGTCGGCCGCAAGCCATCAGGTGGCGCTAGTGCACGCGCAACTACAGTGCAGACAGGGTCATGTCGCGTATGTGGACGTGAACACGTCACGTCAGCGTGCAAATATGGTCGGTATACGTGCCGTATATGTAACCAAGAAGGACATTTGCGCAGGATGTGTCCGCGAGCGCAAACCCAGGGCTACAGTGCGGGACACAACTTTATGGATCAGGTGACTAGCAGGGGTGAGACAGGCCTAAGTCAGGACGATTCGTATAGTGAAGACAGTGACGAGGTAATTATCTTACCTATGAATCAAATAGCATTAGAACAATACCAAGGGTTACATATAACGGAACAAGTAAACGGTTAAATTTGTATATAATTAACAACGGAAAAACTGTGTTATTAGGAAGACAGTGGATTACCGAATTAAGAGTGCAACTACCCAATGTCAGTGGGAGTTACAATCTCAGGGCCGAGGAATTCAACTTAACCTGTTTCAGTTCCAGGTTCTCTGATGTGTTCGAGAGTGGTTTGGGACGGTTCAACGGCGGCAAGGCCAGCATTCACTTACGGCCGGAGGCGGAGTCGCGGCCGATGTTCATGCGCGCGCGCCCGCTCGCGTACGCGCTGCGCGAGCCGGTGGAGCGCGCGCTGGAGGAGCTGGTGCGCGAGGGCGTGCTGACGCCGGTCGACCGCTCCGACTGGGCGACGCCGATCGTGCCCGTCGTCAAGAAGGACGGTAACATCAGAATATGCGCCGATTACAAACTGACACTCAACAAGGTATTGGAAGTCGACCGTTATCCGTTACCGAGAGTAGAGGATCTTTTAGCCCGTTTGCATGGGGGGAAAGCGTTTAGCAAGATCGATTTTTCCCAGGCGTATGCGCAGCTGGAGCTAGACGAATCTAAGAAATTTACCGTTATAAATACTCACAAGGGAATGTTTATGTATAATCGTCTCGTTTATGGTCTCGCATCGAGCTCAGGTATTTTCCAGAAAACAATAGAACAGCTATTCGCAGATTTGAATTACGTAGGTGTTTTCTTGGATGACATTATCATTACGGGAAGGAATACCGAGGAACACATGCAAAACTTGGAAGAGGTATTTAGGAGATTACAGAGATACGGTCTGAAAGTAAAGAAAGATAAATGCAGTTTTTTCGCCAAATCAATATCATACCTAGGCTATACGATAAGCGAAAACGGTGTTCACACTTGCCCAGATAAAATACAGGCGATATCAGATACCCCAGCACCCACCAACATCTCAGAATTACGAGCCTTCCTGGGCATGGTAATGTACTACGCCAAATTCGTGAAGAATATCAGTTCCATCCTTGCGCCATTGTACAACTTACTCAAAACAGGAGTGGAATTTAAGTGGGATTTAGATTGTCAATCAGCATTTGAGGAAGTAAAACAATTATTAGGTTCGAGCGAAGTATTAACTCACTACTCTTTAGACTTACCGTTAATATTGACAACAGACGCGAGCAGCGTAGGGGTAGGAGCGGTGATCTCGCACACGACAGCGCAGGGCGAGCGACCAGTCGCATACGCTTCGCGTTCACTCACCAAGGCAGAACGTGACTACTCGCAAATTGAGAGGGAAGCCCTGGCTATCATCTACGGAGTCAGGAAATTTCACCAATACCTGTACGGTAGGAAATTCACACTCAAAACTGATCACAAGCCACTCACCACCATATTCGGCAATAAAGTAGGCATACCGATAATGGCAGCGAGCCGAATGCAGAGATGGGCAATCATATTGTCAGGCTACAATTATGATATTGAGTATGTACCGTCAGCGAAGAACTGTGCCGACGCGTTATCACGTTTACCATCAAGCAGTACAAGGGGTAGCAGGACAAAGGAGTTGACCTATGTTAACTTTGTAGAGAAATTTTTACCGATCAGTCACGAGGAAATTAAGAAATACACGGTTAGAGACGCAGTATTAGGTAAGGTATTATTATACACACGCACTGGGTGGCCACAATCATGCACAGACACCGAAATACAACCATATTTCAACAGGCGCAACGAGATATATGCGGAATCCGACTGTGTAATGTGGGGGTATAGAATGATCATACCACCGACACTGAGGGACAAAATGTTAAAACAATTACACAGTAGCCACATGGGGATAGTGAAAACAAAAGTCTACGCGCGGGGATACGTTTGGTGGCCCAATATGGACACAGACATTGAATCTATGTGCAAACAATGTGAAACGTGCGCGGCGCAGATGGCAGCACCGACGCGCGCGCCGCCACAACCATGGCCATACATACCGCAGGTATGGAGTAGGCTGCACATCGACTTCTTAGGACCGATAAGCGGGAGGACATTTTTGGTCATTGTTGATTCCAGCTCAAAATGGCTAGAAATATTTGAGATGCAACGCACAAACGCAACAATGGTAATCAGAGTATTACGGTCATTATTTGCTAGGTTCGGATTACCATTAGAGACTGTTTCGGACCAAGGCCCGCCCTTTACAAGCATAGAGTATAGGGAATTTCTGGATAATAACGGAATCAAGCAGATGTTTTCACCAACATATCATCCGGCATCTAACGGGGCGGCAGAGAACGCAGTGAAAACGTGTAAGCGAGCTATTAAAAAAGCGCTATTCGATAAGGTGGATATAGACACAGCTTTACAAACATTTTTACTAGCCTACAGAAACACACCTCACAGCAGCACAGGCGAAACACCAGCGATGCTGTTACAAAAACGAGCGTTACGATCCCGGTTAGACTTGATACGCGTGGACCGCGCGGTGCAGGCGCGAGTGCACGACGCACAACAGCGACAGGTCGAGTACGCGGGGGGCAAGCTACGGGAGTTGCAACCAGACGAACAAGTATGGTTTAGGGACTATAGGGATCAGAACAGATGGCGTCAAGGGGTAATTAAAGAAAGGGACGATACACGAAGGTATCTCATCGAAGACGGTAACGGTCGACAAACTACCAAACACATCGATCAGTTGAGACGTAGATCGCGCATGTCTGATGTTCCCTGCCCTGACGGCAACGGGGACCCAGAGCTACTGTCTCCGACGAGGGGCACAGATCGATCACATCCTGTAGAGCTCACCAGCACTCCCTGTATAGCGGACTCTAGACAGGACACAAATCTGAGCCAAAATGTGATCGATGACGAGGTGTTTACAACCCCGACACCAGCGCCCGCGCCCGCTTCACCGGCCGCGATTGCAGCTCATCAACCTCAGCCGTCGCCATCGCCCGAGAGCCATCCCAAACGCTTTCGTAAACCAGTTGTAAGGTTTAAAATAGAATAAGTATTGGTAGTTTTAAGAAAAACATGTTAAAATGTCAATTACGTTCATACTTACTTTTGTAAAAGTAGTATTTTTTAAGTTTTTTTTTTCATCTTTATTAGGTTAAATATATCGTGTTAATTAAGGGTGGAGGTGTAAGGTAGTCGTAAATAAATCGTGGTATCGAACAGTGTACAGCTCCCGTTTTATTTAGTAGATTTCCCGTAAATCCTGGATATCCTTCAGGTTTCACCTGTCACCAAAAGATCGTTGGACAGCTGTAAGCACGAAACGTAATAGCTAGAAAGTTCTCAGGCACTTTTGTACGAAGATGCGGAACTCTTGGTGTGGGAGTCCGACTCGCACTTGACCGATTATTTCCTGTATTCTGCGAACTTCTTTCAAACACAAAAGGAATAATTTGTCTGCCCTTAGACGTAGCATCCATAAACCCTTAACTATCTCCACGATATGATTTATATGATCGAAGGGCCGATACGCGAGGGTGAAGAAAATGGGCCAAAATTAACTCTATAGTAAAAGCAGGAAAGGCTACAAAGGATAGCGTAAGAGAACCCGCCATGAGCAAGCAAGACTTGCCGAAAACCACTAAAACAGATACTTTAGGACTTAGGATTATGTTTTTGGGGTACTTTACTTGAATGGTAGAGTTAAGTAATAAGTTGTGTATTTCTATACCTACCTAAGTACATTCATTTTAATACAAACGATAATACAGTTGCCCCCCTTAGCCATTTACCAGTTATAAAGTACTAGGTAATACGTACTCCATTTTTGCGAGTTATGACTAAGTCTATACATTACATATAATATAGAGCTTCAGCTGTAGAGCTCAGACAGATTCAGATTCAGATTCGTTTATTTGCATATGATTTTGGTATTACTTACTTAGTTCTTACAAGTAATATATGACATTTTTTGTCTATAGGTCTCTAAATGCTGATTTCTATTCATGCACACAGATAATTGTGAAAATAAAACATTATATGTAAAACAGTTTACAAAGGCGATCTTATCTATAATAAATAAGAGATCTCTTCCAGCAAACCAAAATACCAATGAGAGTTTGATAGCCGAACGAAACCATAATCTTTAGAACGTCCTCAATAATGTATATTATACTTAAGTGATATCTAGACGACTTTCTTTTCACCCTGCTGTAGCACCTAACTTTTTTTGATGTTGTCGATAAAACATAAATTTTCCATTGTAATTCAATTTTTATCGATAAATTCGACGCGGGGGGCCGTCGACGATAAATTACGTCAAATCGATGTTTTCCCTAACTTGGCGTTATCTTTTAAATGTGATTTTATTACGATACTCCCTTTGGGATGACGTCATAAAAATGGTAAATTTATGTAAGTATGTGTAAGTATTAGGAGGAGTAAGTACTTAAGAGGAGAGCTCGTGGTCTAGTGGGTTTCACGTCACGCGGGAGATGCAGGTCCGTTTTCAGGGTACCGTACCCGAGGGTGCCAAACGGGACCCTATTACTGAGACTTCGCTGTCCGTCTGTCCGTCCGTCCGTCCGTCCGTCTGTCACCAGGCTGTATCTCATGAACCGTGGTAGCTAGACAGTTGAAATTTTCACAGATGATGTATTTCTGTTGCCGCTATAACAAAAATACTAAAAATCAAAAGAAATTTAATATTAAGGGGGGCTCCCATACAACAAACGTGATTTTTTTTGCTCATTTTTGCTCGATATTGATAATGGTAGCAGGTAGACGCTTAAAATGTTCACAATATATTGAGTATATTTTTTACTTAAAAAATAAATAATTAAATTAAAATCAAATTAATATTTAGGGGGGGGCTCCCATACATTTTTTTTGCGGTTTTTTATAGATAATGGCACGGAACCCTTCGTGCGCGAGTCTTACTCGCACTTGGCCGGTTATTTTTATTGATTTCAGGGCGAGAAATGAGAATCTCATAGGATAGTCGTTTGTTTATACTGGCAACTGTCAATAAGTTTCAAGAGACAAATCTTCGCACATCTAAATAAATACACAGAGAACAGACTAAATTGCACTTGCTGTGGCGGTCAATTAGCCAGTGCCCCTGGGACCGAGAGGCCGAGACATTGTCTTGGCTTGACAAGGAGTGGACAGTATCAGGTTTTATGACCCCATCTGATTATTTTCGGATATCACGTTCCCTTTTATGGCCTATTCGCTGGGGTGGGGGACTCCGCAGACTTTGTTGTTCACCCTATACATATCTCGACTTAATACCAACTCAAGAATATCCGTAATATCAACTAGCAACTCTAAACAGAAATGTCTTTCTTTTTCTTGTACGAATACGAATAAATTAAAAGTAAAAAACATATATAAAGGTTTTTCATTTTCATTTCATTCCCTAAATTTTATTAATTAACAAGCTTGTTGCGAGATTTACTTCTGTAGATTTAATTAAGTAGGTAGGCAGGAACCTATTGCATAATTTTGTAGATAAATCCCGCAACAAGCTTTTTACTTTTAATTTATTTTTAACTTATTAGTCTTTATCATGACAGGATAAAACATCTTATCTAGAATTAGAGTGCTTGTCAAGACGAATCAAATGAGCCCAAACACGATAGGATTGCGCCGTTTGGTAACAGAGTTCCCATGGCCACCTTCCGGCTTCAGCATCAGATTAGCTCTACGTCATAAAAAATATTCTATAAATCAAATCCCACCAAAACATTCTGTAAAAAACTAGCCAAGTCTCGATGGAGCTGCTCGTTTATCTCTAAAAAGTAATGAAATCTAGACAAAGGCGTGCCAAGTCCAAGGTTCCTTACTGCGATTTCTTTATTATTATAGTTAATGTTGTGTGACTTGGCCGTTGAACATTCTTTATACGTTAGTGGGTACAAGTCAATTTTGTTTACACGTAATGTTATATCTGTTGTAACTACCTAAGTTATATCTGTTGTATTTTACATACTAATTTGCTTAAAATAGAATTCCTTTATATACTATCAGGAAACTTGCAACTTGTAATTTATTGTAATTAAATACGACGCAGTTCAAAATTGACTTGTACCCACTAACGTATAAAGAATGTTAAACGGCCAAGTCACACAACATTAACTATAATAATAAAGAAATCGCAGTAAGGAACCTTAGACTTGGCACGCCTTTGTCTAGATTTCATTACTTTTTAGAGATAAACGAGCAGCTCCATCGAGACTTGGCTAGTTTTTTACAGAATGTTTTGGTGGGATTTCACTTCTTTTTGTAGAAACGTGGGTATATTCCCGTCCCGTCCCGTCCCGTCCATTGCCCCGATCAGCTGTTTTCAATTTACTATGGGAGACCCAAAATTTTTTTCCCGTGCCGTACCGTCCAGTGCCGTGCCGTGCAGTCCCGTGCCATGCCGTCCCGTGCCGTCCCGTCCCGTGCTTTCCCGTCCCGTCCCGTGCCGTGCCGTCCCGTCCCGTGCCGTGCCGTCCCGTGCCGTCCCGTGCCGTGCCGTGCCGTCCCGTCCCGTCCCGTCCCGTCCCGTCCCGTACCGTCCCGTCCCGTCCCGTCCCGTCCCGTCCATTGCCCCGATCAACTGTTTTCAATTTACTATGGGAGACCCAAAATTTTTTTTCTTGGGGAAAGTTCATATTATTCTATGGGCACCATCATTTCCCAAAGTATTGATCGATATTTTAAAGTCACCTTGTATAGTTTTCCCTTTATGTTGCTATTAAAACCTAACTCTGCACCAAATTTCAGCACGCACCGGAGTCTATGGGAAGTACTGGTGTTTTGACCTTTGACCCCCATAAGGTACCTGAGTATGACAGACTCCATTGACTGACTGACCATTGAATGAAAGATAAATTGATTTTATATACTAATAGAAAAACACTTCACCAGCGCGAGTTAGAAGACTGGCAGACCCATCTAGTGTTGGATACCTAATAACTAGTTCTATGATGATCATGAGTGAGTGAGTGTCGAAAATGCGAAACTTTGCTTTCGAATAACTTCGGAACTAAATGACCTACAGACTTGAAATTTTGGATTTTAAGTATGTGATTGTAGCTTACTAGATGACGAAAATTTCTGCGTTCTGGTCTTATCCAGAGGTTCTCAAATAGGGGCCTGAAAATGCGGCGAAATGGTTCCAGTAAAGGATGGTACGGCAGTGTTTGCTTCGCGCTCGACTTGGCGGGGGCACTGCCGTGCCCCCTAATGAGCCCAAACACCATAGGCCACCACCACCTTTTAAAAAGCAGAGCAGCTGTTTAGATCTTGTCTTAAGGGTTGGTATTAGCAGCATTAAGGCCTCTATCTATTGACGAAAAAAATTGGTAGGTGTGGGAATCTGTCACAAACCGTGGGTTTTTGCCGATTCGATTTCGATTTTCTTTTAGGTATATTCAATTCAATTCAATTCAATTCAATTTGTTTATTTCAGGCATAGAGCCATAGATAACATTTACATAACATTAACAAGAACAAAACAACAACCTATGAAACCAGGACAAATATATAGTAGGTACCTAAAGTAAAACCAGCACATTAATATCCCCATCGAGGGGCACAGGCCTTTACCTGGATACGAGTAAGTAAATGTTAATATTTATGACCGGAAAGTAGAGACAATAAAATCTTTTTATATATTTGCTCCAGTCATGACGAAATCATTAATACTAACTTCTCTACCATTGTCTTAAATAAGCTCTTAGAATAAAATATATTTCATATTCTACTTAATGCCCCTGAGGAGAATAATGTTTCTTTTGTACTTTTACTTCCTTTGTTGGGAAACTATGAGTAAGCAGTTTTTGGTTGGTCTGTTTATAGATTATTCCATTGTTGCCTAGCTGCCAACTATACTTTAACTAGGTATACAGGCTGTATAGGTTTCATAGTGAAAGTTGATCAGAATGATGTCCCTAATAACCCCCTAAAATATTATACACCTTTCTGTTACTCCCTGTATAGATGCCTGTATAGTAATGATATCTAATACAACACCTAACTGTAAGCCTTACTTGGTAGATTAGTTATTTTGTGCTGTAGTTAGGTGCTTAAAATCAATCTTCTTCGCTCTTTCAAATTAAAAGCTTTTACCTTGCTCTGTATGTATTTATGTAATGAATGTATGTATGATGTATGTTTGTAGGTATGCAGTGCTTGCGATTTGGGAGGCGACACGAACTATACTAACTAAACTAATTAAAATGGAGTGTTTGAAAATGGAATCTGTGGCCACCGCACTTCGGATATGAGGTTGTCAGTTTAGTGCCTTAGTTTAGTTTATCTACTTTAGTTGTTTGACACCTCCCAAGTGTCAGAACATAACCTATCAAATGTATGGAACTGTCAGGCGCATTACCATTCTGCGGAACCTCTACCGACCGTACCTAATTTTTCACTGTCAAATCCTGAAAGCGGTTTTCAGTGTATTATAACTCGGGGCGGTGTGGTTGCAGGTAAATCCAAAATGGCTGCCGCTGCGGTTCGCGCCCACCTGTTAGCTCTTTCCCGCCATTGGTGGATCCAGCTGGGACACCCTCCCCTAAAGGATAGGTACCTATATAGTTGATGTTTAAACCTCAAGGCGTCTGTATTTAAATTAAAGTATATAAATACGTGTATACTCACCAATCTACGTCTTTAGAATTTCTATACACCCTGGCTTATTCCGATTCCGATGATATCGATCTTCCTAAATTCAAAGGATTAAATTAAACGAACTCTAAGACGACTATACTCTGTAAAATAAGCTTGACTCTGCGACCGCTGCTGTGACTTTGACATGACTAGACCTGGGGATAGGTCTCATTCAATATAAACTTAAATACTTTGGTATTAGAATATTTTGTGATGACATGGAGCTGATTTGATGCTGGAGCCGGAAGGTGGTTCTAGGAACTCAGTTAGCAAACGACGCAACCCTATCAAGTTTGGGCTCATTGATTCGTCTTGACAAGTACTTTGGTCCCGGATGAGGTCCAGGGTCTGATGATGAAGCCGGAAGGTGACTATGGGAAATCGATTACTTACCTACCAACCGACGCAACCCTATCAAGTTTGGACTCGTTTGATTGCTTGACTCTTGACAAGAAATCTAGGTCTAGATTTGATTTTTGTCATTTGATGATAATGCTAAAAAGTGAAAAATTAATTAAAAGTAAAAAACATTTTTAAACAATGCTTTTATTTAAACGCCCTAAAAGGAGAAAATAAAATTTATATTGTATCAAATGCGTCAATTTATAACATTACACAATTTTCTATGATAATAAAAAGCTTGTTTTTGTGTAGATTTAATTGGGTAGCTAAGGTAGGTAGGTCAGCATTTTACGCCGGCCAAGTGCGAGTCGGACTCGCGCACGAAGGGTTCCGTACCATTATCTAAAAAAACCGCAAAAAAAAAAATGTATGGGAGCCCCCCCTAAATATTAATTTAATTATTTATTTTTTAAGTAAATAATATACTTAATATATTGTGAACATTTTAAGCGTCTACCTGCTACCATTATCAATATCGAGCAAAAATGAGCAAAAAAAAATCACGTTTGTTGTATGGGAGCCCCCCTTAATATAAAATTTCTTTTGATTTATTGTATTTGTTGTTATAGCGGCAACAGAAATACATCATCTGTGAAAATTTCAACTGTCTAGCTACCACGGTTCATGAGATACAGCCAGGTGACAGACAGACGGACGGACGGACGGACGGACAGACAGCGAAGTCTCAGTAATAGGGTCCCGTTTGGCACCCTTCGGGTACGGAACCCTAAAAATGTAATAATGAGTAACATTTATTTAAAATATTTTATTTATTTTTAAACGTAGTTTCCTTCTAACTCGATACACTTCATCCAGCGTTTCTCTAGCTTTTTTATTCCTTCCATAAAATACGATTTAGGCAACTCTTCAAAATAGGCATTGGTTTCGTGGATGATCTCTTCGTTAGAGCTAAATCTTAATTTTTTTATACTTATACAATTAACTTACTACTAAAACAAGCGTCGGTCCCCCACGGCCCGAGGGTCTCTACGCCAAACGGCACAAATATGTAGCCCTCCCCAAGGGCGGCATATTTGCGCCGTTTCAAACCCTCTGCAGAGTCCGCCGCGGCACCGGCCCTGGAAGAAGTCGCTGGTAAATGGGATGGCGCTAGTGTGCCAAGACACGTTGCATCCCATACTACACGACTTCCCATGCTGCCACGGAATGAGTGTCATTCCGTCTGGCCTCTTAGGCCGGGACTCCACCAAAGCGGAGATGTGGAATATTTGTATGCGAGATGGAAATAGCTCACATCTCCGCTTCCATCGCGCCATACAAATATTCCACATCTCCGCACATCTCCGCTTTGGTGGAGTCCCGGCCTTACCGTCGTCGCGGGCTATGCCTGGCGGTTCTAATACAGACGGTACGCCCGCGCTAGAAAGGGCCCGACGGATGATATCATTCAGGGCAGCATGTCTGGGAAAACGGCCGGCACTGTAGCTACAGGACAGGCCGTGGTGTCCTTGTTGGCACACCCTGGCGCCGCACCGGCAGCGATGTACCTCGTTGGTTTTTACCCCCAGTCGCAGGCAGACAGCGAGCGTGAGGGTAGTCCTGTCCAGAAGCGTGCCAAGCTGTCTGGACGGGATGACGTGCAGCCAGTGCCCTGACTCTCGCTCCCTGGTTGCGAGCAAACGCGCACGCTCTGCCGAGTCACGAGCTCCGGCTACAAGACTCTCATGCCTTTGGAGGCAGAGCGGCTCGTCCCACAACCTTTGGGATTTTAAATTTAGGGGGAAGTTTTATTTGTTTATTTGTTTATTTGGGAACTGAGCCCACAGCACAATATAAAAAATGTACAGCACAATAAATAACTTATACCTAGGCCAATTAGGGGCTCTTATTATGCTACTATTACATTTTGCAAATACAGTTTAATTACACTATTTAATTATACATACATTTTAGTTTTTTATTTTAATAAAAGTTTTAAGAAATATTATCTAGAAGTTAAGAGGGAGGGGGAGGTGTGAAGTGTGTGTGCGTGAGCATGTGTGGATGTGTGTGTTGTAGTAATAATAGAGAGAAAATGAATTCTTCATTGATTTAGTGGTGGTGCAAAGATCAACTTCATATTCTTTTGAAAAAGACCAGGAGAGTGATGGAATATGTCTAGACCGGAAAACTTTTGATTGTATGTGCGAGGTAAGCGGCGGCTGATAGAATTGGCAGCGTAGTTTGTACGGGATAGCGGCACATTGAAAAGTCTGGTGTGGCGGGTACGTGTCGACGATGGTGATTTTTACTCGGACAGGCTTTAAATTTAATATGAGTAAAAAGAAAATACATTAATTACATATATTAAATAATCTATCAAATAAAATCGTCTACGAAAGCAACTCATATCGCAACTCATGGAATTTGGCCATGGAAATAGCGCAGGTGTGCAGTAGTGTGCACTCGTGTGTTGTCTTGGTGGAAGAGGATTTTCTTGTTAGCCAATGCGGTCGTTTCTCAGGGTAAAATTTGAAAATTCGAATTTATCCAATAAATTGGCATAATATTCGCCATTTATCGTTTTACCATTCTCTAGGTAGTCAACATCCCACGTGCATCCCATAAAACTGTAGCCATCACTTTATTGGCCGATAAAACTGCTTTGGCCTTCTTCGGAGCTGGTTCGCCCGTAGATCCACTGTTTCGATTTCTGCTTGGTTTCTGGTGGATAGTGGTGGATCCATGTTTCGTCAACTGTTATGAAACGACGCAAAAATACAGCTTTGACTTGTTGAAACAACGCTAAACCTGCCTCCGAAGTAGTCACACGCATGTGTTTTTGATCAACAGTCAGTAAACGCGGCATCATCGCGCGGAAAGCTTCTTCATATGCAAATGTTGGTGTAAGATGTTGCGCACACGTTCGTCTGAGATGACTACTGTCTCAACTATCTCGCTCACTTTCATTCTTCGGTCGTTCAACACAATGTCATGGATTTTAGCGATCATTTCTGGAGTAGTGACCTCAACAGGGCGTCCTGGACGTGCAGCATCACTTGTACTGCTACGGCCACAGCTAAAATAAGTAAACCACTTAAATGAATCATTTTAATCGACGGAGCTGAGTCCCCATAATATTTATCAAGTCTTTGTTTTGTTTCCGTGATACTTTTTTGCGCAAAAAATAATGTTTAATCAACACACGAAATTCACTCTTCTCCATCTTTGCGAAAATGCGTTAAGTTGTTTTTCTTTAATGGCTCTAAAAAAAAAACTAAAATGTGGTACTGGCTGAAAATCGATTTTTTTTTCCTTCAAAGGAGTTGTGAACAAAAGGTTTCATTCCAAAATAGATTTTTACCATACTTATCACTCCGCCCTGGTAAATTGACGCGTTGGATACAATTGAAATGTTATTTTCATCACATTTATTCAAAAAGAGCTACCTACTTTAGTCCCAGCAAACAGGGACTAAAGTATCATTAGGGACTAAAAGTAACTTTTTAATTTTGTTGCCAGTACAAAGGAAAAAAATTGCTGTCATCAGTTATAGTTTCAGTAATCAGTTTCACTACCATTCAGGCTGACAGACCCAATTATAAGAGAGATCGATTCTAAACGCAGCCAATAAAAGAAGTTTTTACTAAAATGCGTACTCGACACAGATTAAAATTTGTAAACAAAGCGCGCCAAATCTGAATGCCGTAATTATTTCAATTTCGTTTGCGGATATGAGTAAAGAATATGAGTGAAAGTGAGTGTCTAAATCCAGATGATATAACAACAAACGCGAATGACAAATACAAGATCTGTTACCAATAAAATAAAGGTAATAAGTAATAAGGAATATAGGTATGTAAAAACTGTAATCCTGTAGAAAAATTCAAGAAGAACAAAGTGGTTATCTGAAAATGCTTTTTGAACCAATTTTCAAGATTTAGCCAAAACTAAACAAGCTATAACTATGTGGAGGACATACTCGTAATTCGTAATTTCTTTATTGTACCTGTTAACACAAAAATGACATACCGAAAACTTATAATAGATACAAAAATGTACAAAGGCAAGCTTATCTCTAACAAGAGATTTCTTCCAACAAACCATTACACACAACATGTCACGACAATTGTGTAAATAAATACAGGGTGTAACAGAAAGGGGTGTACAAGCCGAAAGAAGGTTGTTAGGGACATCATTCTGAACACCTTTCACTATGGGACCGGCTTGATCAGAGCAATATTATTTTTACTCCACCATACAGATCAGCTGAGCGCTAGGCCCGAAATGTACTGAGTTAATATAATTGAAACAAAAAGTAAACTTTAGAAAAAACCGACTTCCACAAACCCTATTTGATTAGATTGAGTTTAATACAAACTGTTACCCCTTGTCCCCCCCCCCCTGGGGACTTAATTTTGTCAAATCCCATCTCAGTGCTACCCCACGCTACTAAGGAACCTCTGTACAAAGTTTCATGGCTCTAGGTCCACCGGTTTAGGCTATGCGTTGCCCGTCAGCCACGCATTGTTTTTGTACCTAGTATTGAGCAGTTGTGGTGGCCATATGTGGTCTTCATCAGCAGTTCCGCATCACAATATTATACATACCGTGAGTAAATGCACGAGTTATTACTAAAAACACAAAAATCACTATAGGTCTGCCTATAATATTTGAAGAGTTCCCTCGATTTCTCCAGGATCCCCTCATCAGATCCTGACCTGGTGTCAATGGGACCAATGGGAAGGTAAACCCTTTCAAACAAAAAAATAATTTTCCAAATCGGTCCATCTGTCTCGGCGCAATCGGGGAACAGACATAAAAAAAATAAAAAAATATCCGGACGAATTGTAAACCTCCTCCTTTGGGAAGTCGGTTAAAAAATAAAGTTGCTCTGATCGAGTCGGTCCCATAGTGAATGTTGTTCAGAATATGTCCCTCTTTCCGCTTGTACACCCCTTTCTGTTACACCCTGTATGGGTGCATGTATGTTATTGAAGTAAAACTTCTTGGGGCACGGGGGTAAAATTTATTTAACCTCTCAACTGTGGGTTATTCATATATTTGCTTTTCAATTGCTGCTAGCCGGGTGCTATCACGAGTGGCTAAGAAATGTAACGGAAATTGGAATCGGTGACGTCAGGGTCGGCTGAAGACTTTAAAACCGCAACTATTTTCAACACGGTTTTTAACTAATCAGATAAGATAATAATACATTCGTACAATAAAGAATGTTAATTAGTGAGAGAAAAACCTGATGAAACGTTAAGAAATAAAAATTATTTTAAGCATTCTTCCACGAGTTCTTGATTTCCGGTATGGCCAAGATGGCGCCGCCGCCGCCGCCGCCGCTGGCTGGGATAAACAAAACCAGTGACGTGACCAAAAACTACTTCGTTCAACCTCTTTGTTGGAACCGGAACTTATGTTTGACAGCTGTGCGATGCGATCCATACAGTTTGTAAGAAAAGAGTTTCATCAATGTCACACGGGTCGATATGGATTTCTAAAACAAGCAAAGCAATGCATACATTTGAGCGAGACGGCTAAAAGACGTGACGTCAGATGGTATATAATCTGAGCGAGATGCAAATAGTAGTGACCTCAGAACAATAGTAGTGACACTATTGAATGAGTTAAGTATATCACCACGAGCGCGACAAATTGTAGATAAGGAATGGTGGGAAATAAATGACATGACGTATTAAAAGTAAGTACAAGTTTAAATAATTTCAAATAATCGGACGTCTGAAACTTAAAAGTAACTTGAAGCAGAGTTTGGATCTCAAAATTGGAAATTTAAATCTCTTTTAGTATAGGTAGGTATAGGTGTATAGTATAGGTACCACTTAATGATCTAGCTACAGAAGTTTTACTTCTAACACGTGTACGGTGCTACACGCGTATCTTTTTTTTTTATTGATTACTCACTACTTTTCTCATAGAGGGTGATGAAAAGTAGAGTGTTCACCTCAGGAGTAAAAACTATTTTTGGCTCGAGTGATGTACTTTGAATCCCTCGCTCCCTCAGGATTCTACTTTTGACTCAAAAGTAGAATCCTATCCATATTCCTCGTGATTTTATTGGTAACAGATCTTGTATTTGTCATTATACCATCTGGAGTTAGACACTCACTTTCACTCACATTTACTCATACCCGCAAACAAAATTTAAATAATTACGGCATTCAGATTTGGCGCGCTTTTTTTACAAATTTTCCACAACTTTTTAATTATTTGGTCCGTGTTTCGATATCAATTCTGTAAGGTTGTTTCGCTGTTGTCACCAATCGGTGTCAATCGATTCGGTCGATCGGATTATCTAATCTGTGTCGAGCGAGTACGCATTTTAGTACAAACTTTTTTTTATTGGCTGCATTTTGAATCGTTCTCTCTTATAATTGGGTCTGTCAGCCTGAATGGTAGTGAAACTGATTAGTAACAGCATTTTTTTCCTTTGTACTGGCAACGAAATTAAAAAGTTACTTTTAGTCCCTAGGGACTAAATGACCTGCTTTAGTCCCTGTTTGCCGGGACTAAAGTAGCTCTCTTTGAATAGATGTGATGAAAATAATATAATGATTTATTTAGACCGGGCGGGCCGTAGATGTGGCTCGGACGGGGCAAAATGTACGCAACGTCTCAAACGATGGGCTCGGCCCGGTAAAATATAAATCATCCCTTAAGCTATTTCTGCAAGCCGCCCTAGGATTTCTATCATATCCATAAAATGTAGACGTGGAGAAAGAACGTTTAGAAAATACCGCCATCTATCGTCGAGCGGACAGAACTAAAACAAACTGCAAGAGAAAATCCAATTTTACAGATCAGGCACTCCATCTGAACAGTTAGCAAACTTGTTACTCGCTACAATAAAGATAAATATCTCAATTTTTCCTCGGGGTCTTATCTTGTGACCCTCGCGAAACGTAACATCCATACTTTGAAAAATTACCCCCTTCGATCCCGCTCTAGCATTAGCGATAGTGGTAAGAGAGAGGGAGACGGTTGCGCTATGAATATTTTTATGATGAGGGTGCTGTATGTAGGAGGGTTGTGTTTGAAACTATTTGCGTGAATTTGTGACAACCCTGATTGCGGGAATCACTTTCGTTGATTGCTTGGACTGGGATTATGACAATCGTGTAATGCAATCATAAAGTTTCGACTAAATTAAATGAATGGCCAAAATCATCCGGAGCGTTTTTGATGTCGAAACCATTTTCCCCTTTTCATTAGGGTACCTACTTATATTACAGCACAGAATATCTAATAGTACCACACCGTATCAAAGGCGATCTAAAGACTTCTGCTAAACTTTTATTCAAAATGTATAAAAGTGTAGAGCTTTTTTATGTTGTCTGTCGTGGATGTGCGTGTTCAATAGATTGCTATCACTTTTCTCCCAGGCGCTCCATGATTCAGATATAATCTTGTCTTGTATTATTTAACAACTATCCAGTGGCCTTTTTAAAAATATTTTAACATACCTGCTATTGTTAACGTGGTGGATATTATTCTCAGATCATAACTAAACGCAATCAAAATACATGGAAATAAATATCTACAAATACTCGTAAACTCGAACATATTACAAACAGCAGTTATGTAGGTATGCCTACTTAAGTTATGAACTAATTAAAACATTAATGGTAAGTACATTCATGGTCATTTAGTTTCTTCTAGATATATAGCGGATGATGCTTAGCAAGTAGGTAAGGTAGTACAACTACCACGTAGTTACCTACCTATATGTAAGTAGGTTTCGTGAAGTCTCGTCCAAGCCCTATCAGATATTATGCCGAGCTTATTTCAATCGCCATAGAGACTTGTACTGCTATGCAGTGGTAACTAGACATAGTTTTGTTTGAGTGTACAATGAAGCGGCTATGCGACATAGTTGTCTAGTAACCAAATATGGCAATGACCTCAGGACCACATTGCAAACTAGAAAAACCTTTGTATAAGTCGCAAAATGCTTAAAAATCTATCGATGACTCAATTTTGTGGTGATGATGAGTTTTAATGAAAACGATCTTCCCTCCACACAGATTCGTCATACCTACCTACCATGAATCAGCTGCGCCAAAAAATCAATACTTTTCCATGACCAGTCGCGTTTACGAAGGAAACACAACAGCGTGCGATAAATGACTGAGAAATTAAATTATTTATTTATTCAAACGTGGTTTGATAGTCGTTTTCAGTTAGTAAAACGAGTTTTTGCGTGTAATTAGACTGTCGAAATTAAAATTAACAACAGAACGAAGTTAGCCGCAAGTTGTATTGTCGCAAGTTGCACTAAAAATACGGTAGGGGGCGCAGTTGTCCTCGTGATGTGTAGGGCGTGTGAGTGCTTGTGTCAAAAAAATTGTGTTTTGTGATGTTTTGTGTTTGAATGGAGGAAGGAAGCGGTAAGTACAAGGGCTCATTACCACAACAAATAACATACTATGCTCGTTAGACTGAAAACTCCACAGAAATCTCATAGTAAGTCAGAAACCCTACATCTGTGCAATCAGACGTATAACCCTACCGAATCACGGTCCAGTCTTGGCGCTCCAAAATCGCCCGTGTTCCCGTCGCTCTTCATTCGGTCGGGTTACATTCACGCCATCTTGTACGGGAGCTTTCAGTTTTTCATATAAATATATCGATCGGAAGTCCCTGTAACATGATTCCTGCCACTTCCTGGATTCAAAATCTCGACCGCTTTTACCAAGCGCATCGAGATTATTTGTAGTTAGTGTTTCTATCAGTTTATTTATAGTTTCGTTAGGCGTTTGTTGACATGCAGAGGACTGGGTAAATCTCTACTTTCCTTGGGCTTTTGGTAGTATTACTGTAATGAGGCCGTGTAGCGGAGCTTTTCTTAGCCGTTCCCTATAGGGCGCTGCCCTAAAGTCGATATTTGACGTGTTTGGAGGCCAGAAACACGGCCTTGCCTACGTTCGTTTCAACTTCAGTAGGTAGAGGTCTTAGGTAGAGGTATGACATCAGAATTTTTAAATAGAATGTGTGTTATTGGTCGTAAATATCCTCAATAGCCCACTTTTTGGAAATTTTCCTTGTATTGTGGTGCAACAAATAAGATGTTATTATTATGTGCAATGTTTTTTGAAGACTAGGTACATAAATAAAATTCACCAGTTAGCACCTAAAACCAACCTACTAGGTAGGCCTACCTATATACTACCTATATCAATTTTAGAAATATTGTCTCATATCAATATTGATTTTAAAGTGTAAACGGGATACACAGCATCATATTTCAATAAATATGTCAAGCATTAGCTGGACTAATTTCCATATCTGTTTATGCTATTAAGTTGTTTGTAATATCTTGTAACACATCCTGTGATGGCTATTCATGTCCTGTATGTCATTTTATTGTTAATTTTTTTCCACTTACCTACATGGTTTTTAAAGACTACCTATCTAAATACCTATTTCCCTGCACAATTTGCCTCTACCATGTACGCATAAAGTCAAAATTCAATTTTATAAGCTTACATGTATCAAAGTTGATACTCAAATAAAAAAAAATATGAAGGTTCAAAATTTAGGACCTGTATGTACTAACTTCATCGCTGATATTTTATTTTTTGGATGACTTTTAGACCTATTTTTTTTCTTTTTCAGACACAAATTCTCGTTCTTTCAGCCAAACTTATTTGTCTATAAGTATGTTTTTAGGGTTCCATACCCGAAGGGTGCCAAACGGGATCCTATTACTAAGACTTTTGCTGTCCGTCTGTCTGTCTGTCATCATGAACCGTGGTAGCTAGACAGTTGAAATTTCACAGATGATGTATTTCTGTTGCCGCTATAACAACAAATATTATAAAAAAAAGAAATTTAATATTAAGGAGGGCTCCCATACAACTAACGTGATTTTTTTTGCTTTTTTTATTGATAATGGTTTGGAACCCTTCGTGCGCCAGGTAGTCTTGATAAAGTTCATCATGCTGAATTTTTTTACTAACATTTTACTACACTCATTCATAACACTATTTTTTTTACGTTTTTCCTTTTTTACCTTTTACACAATTACACAATAAAGCATAACATCACTGTTTTCCTAAATGGGGTGGCAGGGGCACAAAGCCCACATCACGTCCAGCTATTCAATATATTAAGGTTGTAAATCCCTCAACTAACAGTGCTTTTGCGGCACAGTTTGGAATATCGGGTAAATAAAATACAATGCTTTGCTTTGTTTAATAAAACATGGTATAAAGACTGCATTGTTTGATATTAACACTGCATTTAATATATGTACTTAAAGAGATAATGCACATGTTGCAAAACTGATATGCTATTATTACAACATAGTATGTAGGTAGATAGTCCATGTTAAGTTTCTGTGGCTATAAGGGAGGTGTGACCTCTGTTACTCGCATAGGGTAACGTGGGTTGAGAGAGAAAGAGAGGTGAGAGCTCCCTCAGAACCAGATAAACTTGGTGCAAAGACTGAATTTACATGTTTGTGTCTACTGGGCTTCGAGTGTCTGACTGGAAATTGAATAGCAATAGTGTGTTGTATTGATTACTCCCACAGGCTCAGAATGCCGTATTTGGCTTGTCGGCGGCGCGCCTGTTTTGTTTGGAGACTGACTGCCAAACACGGCATGTTGCGCTCTTGGGAGCAATCGATATATTACTATTGCTTGGCATTATAAGTTCCGATGGAGGCTCGATGCCCAGGGGTATGATTCTCACGCATTCGACATACGATACACCTACATCGAGTGATATTGTTTGGGAATCACTCAATATAGGATTATGATACCATACGCCCGCGTTCTCGCTCGCCTGTCAGTCACGGTATGCTGCTTCGTTATTATTTCGGAAACTATTTCTTTATGCTCGGAATCTCCTTTTTAGGGTTCCGTACCCGAAGGGTGCCAAACGGGACCCTATTACTGAGACTTCGCTGTCCGTCTGTCCGTCCGTCCGTCCGTCCGTCTGTCACCAGGCTGTATCTCATGAACCGTGGTAGCTAGACAGTTGAAATTTTCACAGATGATGTATTTCTGTTGCCGCTATAACAACAAATACTAAAAATCAAAAGAATTTTAATATTAAGGGGGGCTCCCATACAACAAACGTGATTTTTTTGCTCATTTTTGCTCGATATTGATAATGGTAGCAGGTAGACGCTTAAAATGTTCACAATATATATTGAGTATATTATTTACTTAAAAAATAAATAATTAAATTAAAATTAAATTAATATTTAGGGGGGGCTCCCATACATTTTTTTGCGGTTTTTTATAGATAATGGCACGGAACCCTTCGTGCGCGAGTCCGACTCGCACTTGGCCGGTTATTTGACCACATACCCAGCGTCGAGATACGACGACGTACTAAGGTCGTAGATTAGGGTGTGCAGATCGCTAAGTTAAAGTGGAGATGGGCGGGACACATGTCAGGGAGAAACGAAGGCAGATGGACCAAGGCGGTGACAGAATGGTGGCAAAGGGAAGCACGTACTCGTAAACCTAGAGGCAGTCCACCCGCCCGATGGTCGGATGACATCGCTAATACTGCCGGGCAACATGGCCCATGACCCATGACCGCAATACATGGCGTAATGAAGAGAAGGCCTTTTACTCAACAGTGGGTGCTGGAAGCTGGACAGATGGTCCTTTTGGGCCTGATGCGAGTTCGAATCCTGGTGCTGAACAGCTGACCATGTACGGTCGCCTGTGCTTAAAAGTCAAATCAAATATATTTATTTAAAAAACAGGAAATGTACAGCGAGAGGTTACAATACAACAGATTAGTAACAAAGGAATCAACTAACAAATAAATATGAGACATTTTGAAGTACATTTTGGATGTGAGACGAGCTGGTATCCTAGCTAGATTATGTAATAATCTGTATTAAGGAATACCAGGCCCAGCCCCTTACATACGGTGATTAGAACGTGTTTTATATCGTATCTTATTTTAAATCTCCTTTGTTCAGTTAATTAACATTTAACATTTATTTAAGTATACACTTTTAGACGCACAGGCGACCGTACCAATGGGATATTCATAAAACTCCATACCTACCTGCGGCGATGGGCTAGCACCCTGTCTCATAAAAATTAATATTTAATATCTGCCCAAACGTATAACTGCCTCTGCCACCCCGTAAGGGAAACGTGAATGAATCGTTTAATTCAGTAAATCTTTTTCAGTAAGTATAGCAAATGAATAGCAAACTCTCATTCCACGGCGTGGAACGGTTCTCGCAATCTGTCTTGCGCCCACGCGACGTCACATCCGGTTTGGTTTATATTTAAAACATGTTCCGGGCGGGGCAGTGCCAATAGCGGATATGTTACCTCACTGGCTTAGTGACCTGGGTACCGCAGCCTTTGAGGCTTTGCCATATCACCAGGGTCACGGATCACGGACCTGTCATCAACACAGACCTTTCATTCCCCATAGTCATCAAGCGTTTGTTCCACCCTGTCACCGCGCGCCAAACGATCGTTGGAAATGGAAAGCTGCACAACTGCACACTTGTAGATAAATGATAGATTTATTCATTGAAAGGTACTCACACAGACACAAACAAAAAAATACAAAATAGAATAGAATAAAACCTGGATTAACATAGGAAGAAAAACACATTTAAATAAAACAATTTACAAATAAATAATCATTCAACAAACAAATTGGGTAGCTACGGTAAGCATCACTGTGTGGTATTGTGAATGTACCGCGACAATGAAATGGCCCTGACTCAGCAATGTCACAGACGAATCTGTGACGCTGGTATTCTGCCACTACTTCTTCTTCTACTTGTACAGCATATTACCAGCAGTTATGTTTTATAAACTCAATTTGGAGTTGATTTGATTATGGCGTCTCAAATGCAAACTTTGTAACTTCTGCACGCATGCTGCCTCGGAGGAATATTAGTCTGAGCATGTTGCACATTTAATGTAATGTTGAACTCGTGCACAAAATCACCCTTCTAAATATTTCAAAAAAGTTTCTCTTTAAAATATGTGAAAAGCTTTTGTCCGAGTAAAACTACTTGCGGTGATAGGCAGCCAGCCCCTCACCACTCCCTTTGGACCCAATGAGCTAGTTGAGAGACGGGCTTCTTGGGTCAATCAGTACTAATCTACAACGTCTGACGTATAATATGGGTCGTCTGTGTGATCTGGCAGGTCGCCAGTGAGGTGTGCCCAATCGAATGACTCGAATCTCAAGTTCCTGTTCTGAGTCACTCACTCAATCACTAGGCAGGATATAACGGGTATTTAAGTTTGATGGAAACTCTGTCATTGCGTTTATCGTCTCTCGGTAAAGCGAAAACTTTTGATAATCAAGTTACGCAAAATAGGGGTTTTTGTTCTATTATTTTTAGGGTCTTGTAGTTTCGTACCCGAAGGATGCCAAACGGGACCCTATTACTAAGCATCAGCTGTCCGTCCGTCTGTCCGTCCGTCTGTCCGTCCGTCAGCGGGCTATATTTCACGAACCGTAATAGTAGAGAGTAAAAATATTCACAGAATGTGTAAATACAAAAATCTGTTGCCGCAACAGCAACAAATCAAGAACACGAAATGAAAATAAATAAATAAGGGTGTCTGTCCCCATACCAAGCTTAACGTGTTTTTTTTTTAAGTTTTTGACCGAGCGAGCGAAGCGTCTCCGTTTCAGGATTGGGCAAAAATGCTTTCGTATGTCCGTTTGTCTGCCCATCTGTCTGGCTGTTCTCCTCAAGTCGCATTTCTCAACCGATTCTCGTGAAATTTTGTGAGTAGGTTGAATAATTAAATAGTTTTTTTTTGTAGATTCAGTTTTTCGATTTTTTTCCAAATGGCGGAGATACGGGGTTTGAAAATGTAAAAAAGCCGCTACAGCCCAAAGACTCGACCAATTTTTACAAATGAGTTATCGTTGGATTTGTGGAAACCATGAGAGTAACATATTGTGTTTAAGACCGTTAGGGACCGACCCCCATCCAGACTATATAATTTTAGTGAAAAGTCAATAGATTGTATTTTGGATCGCAAAATGTAGTTTACAAAGTTATTGGTGCGGCTACTTTCATACTGCATGTACGTAACCAGACATTCAGTTTTTATGTGTTATTGAAAGAGGACAGATGTAATTATTATTTAAAAAGAAATACAGCCGGGTTATTTCTTTTTAAATAATAATTACATCTGTCCATCTGATAAACTTCAAGTACGATGTGAGCGGTGAGGGGATGGAAAATAATGAAAAAAAAACCCTAATTCCCGGTGTGTCGCTGGCGAGGTCTACCTACAGCTCACAGAGCCACTAGTGTACGATGGTGCGGAACTCTTCTTGTGAGAGTCCGACTCGCACTTACCGATTTCTTCTATTCGACATATTATTTCTCCTGCATGTGCATTCGACCAGAAGGGATTTTTCTCAGTTTATTTAGGTAATATTGCCTGCGATTCCGAAGGCGACACGAACTATACTAACTAAACTAATTAAAATCGTGTGTTTGAAAATGGAATCTGTGGCCACCGCGCAAGAGCTGTCGGATTTGAAGGTTGACAGGTTTAGTGCCTTTAGTTCCTCTAGTTTAGTGGTTTTGACACCTCAAGAATAGCCCACATTATCATTATTACTTAGCTTGGTATGATCAATGTTAGTCATCAGTATGAGTCATCATCACATCATTGTCAGAAATTAGACCATGGATATTTTGTGAGCATCATCGTCATCAATCAGCATGACCAGTCGTAGTATGAGTTCTATGAAATACGGAAGTGACGTCATACTCAAATGCTGTCTTTCTAACGCAAAATTGAGTTCATAAAATACAACTGCTGGAATTACATTATACAATTCTGCAATTGTCTTGCGGAGATCTTGATTGGTACTAGACGCCTTTTGCTATACGGGTGGCAGAGGCACACTTTTGCCCTCTTTTATCCTCGTGAATTTATTACTATTCATAATTCATATTCATAATTTCTTTATTGCACACAAACGTTACATAGGACGAGTACTATTATCTCTTCTGTGATAGGACAGTAAAAAACATAGAAAATGTGTACAAAGGCGAGCTTATCTCTAATAAGAGATCTCTTCCAGCAAACCAAATAGGGATGAGACAGGTGGACTATTCAACAATATTTTATAGTGACAGGAGGCTAGTCCATTGGCTCCGCATTCCAGAAATTGTAGAGTGCTGTACCTTCGAAGCGAGCCACACTGCGTCAGTGACGGTCACCCTTGTACCTACTGGCGGATAAGGAACATCATGCGAGCGCAATGCCGCTAACGTGACGTCAGTGCCGCTGTGACCGCCTTTATCCGCCAGTAAATAGGGGTGGCGCTAGCGTCACTCACGCAGTGTCGCTCGCTTCGGAAGCCTACCACTTGGCTTTACCGGAGTAGAGTAGCTACTTTGGAACCTGGCTTACAGGCAAAAACCTTTCCGTGCGTGCGTAACTTGACTGTGTTGCCTGTGCTCCTTTTTAGGGTTCCGATCCTTAAAAGGAAAAAAAGAAACCCTTATAGGATCACTTTGTTGTTCGTCTGTCTGTCTGTCCGTCTGTCACGACCCCTTTTCTCAGGAACGCGTATCATGTTGAAATTAATATCGATTACTCAAGTCTATGGTCCCTTGGAGCTGTGAAAAAATTAAACTTGTAATCGCGCAATCAAAAGATACCGCGATATTATGACATAATTTTGCTGAATTTGTGTGAATTCGCGTGGAACTCGCGAGGGAATCAAAACCTAGAGGGTACTTCCCGTTGACCTAGAATCATGATGAAATTTGGCACGAAGCAAGGTCTTATAGCACAAGTAAAGGGAAAAATCTGAAAACTACAAACTGTCTTTCTAAAAAATATTCAATTTGGTTTACATGGATGACATCACACTTTAGTTTTTTACGCTCTCCAAGTGTGATCGGAACCCTTGGTGCGGTTATTTTTTTTAAATAGCCTAAATTGGTGTCCCACTGCTGAGCACAGGCCTCACCGGTTCGAGCCCACACATCTCCAGCCGAAGCTTTGTCGGTCCATCCTGGTAGGAACTTATCCTTGTTTCTTTTTATTTCAGAGCCTTTCCAATACTGGAGGTTTGACTGTATTTGTCTGTGTATACTGTAAACTTGGCTTGACACACCGCCGTGTGTCTTGATTTGATCCTTTCAGTCGAGAGATTGTCATGCTCCTGGCCGAAAAGGAAAAAAAAGGACATTAAAATTAGGGGAAATTAAGTTCTCATCCCCCTGAAATAGACATTAATTGACGTCTTGGTAGTCACTGTCAAAGTCAAGCACTATCTAGTGCTTGTGCGAGAACCGAGAACAGTATTTAGCTGTCATGTCTGTCAAATGTAACGATACACTTAACTATATTTTATACTATTCGATTATTATTTTATACAATAATTAATGATTATAATTTAATTTCTATTTATAATCTTTTGGAATTCTACGGCGGCGATTGGCTTGCTCTTAAAAGTCTTGTGTAAGTCGCGTCAAAACAGCTGTTCCACCTCCACCACGCCAGTTCCATTACCCACAATGACTCACTTCGAACAAAAAACACGAACGTGAGTAAACATTAGCTTTTTTGTTCTTTACATTTACACTAATAACATGGATTACGTAACGACACCACCTTTTGGCACGCAAGTCTTCTCATTCTCATTCTCATCATTTGTTTACTTCTGATATTCTGTAATGATGAATCCACTTGTCTGTCCTTTTCTTTTCCTTGACGGTTGACAGAGACGGGATTGCAAAGATTTTTAAATTTCGAACTAGTTTGAAGTTGGTTACAGTTTGGAAGTGAGCGGGCCAATCAAAAAGGTCGTTTTATTTGTTTGGCCCTGAATGACTTAATTATTGTAAGATGGCGCTTTACAAGGTTTTGGTTGATGAAGGATAAAATCATAAAACTTGCCTCATGTGAGAAATGCTAAAATCGCAAAAGATACCATGGACTGTGTAGGTAGTTAGATGTTTCTGGTTTATATTATCGTGCTCACAAATAATGATTCTGTCTTTTAATCTGGGGAAAAATAGCCCCGAATGTCCACTAGTTTGAATGTAAGTTAGAGCTAACTTAAGTAAACTTTGACAACTCCAAATAAACTTGTATGTAGTTGCCAATGTAATGGAGTTTATTCGAGTTAAGCTCCGTTTCGGGTTTCACGATTTCTCCTCACTCAGGAGATGCAGGTTCGAATCGTGCTGACATCTACCAATGAGATAATTAATTTAGGTACATTTATCGGATGTTCTTTGTTTCGGATGACACCGCTGTAGGTACCGGCTACTATACGAGTAGGTACTCGGTAGTATGTAGTAGTCGTAAAAATCGTAAAAACCCCTCCACTGAGCCAGCGTGGTGGAATAAGGCTCAATCTTACTCGTATCCAGGTAAAGCCTGTGCCCCTCGGTGGGCACATTATGAGTTACTTTTACTTTTAGCTTCAACTCACGCTCTTGCTATGGGCACTTTGATATAACACTTGCTTAATACAGCGTGGGTTTCCGCCAACGTCGGTCAACCCACAGGTACTGGGTTCGAGTCCCGACGGAGAAAGTTGAATATCTGTGACAATGTAGGTGCAGTATGTGCCGATCTCGGCATGTGGGTGTGTTGACCTGTGCTACGTCATCTGGGAAATGATGAGATGAGGAGTGCCGCGGAGTGCGTAAGGCTATGGCTCTACTCACGATGCGACCTGGCTTGCAAACTGTCGCTGCGACTCATAGAAGGCAGGTTGCCTGGCAACCGCTAGGGAAGGACAGAACAGGAAGATTAGAGATAAGCTCGCCTTTGTACACGTTTTCTATGTTTTTTACTGTCCTATGTAACTGTTTGTGTGCAATAAAGAAATTATGAATTATGAAGATAGACAGAGAGAGAATGCAACTTGCAGCAACAAATCGTGAGACAGATTGCATCGCGAGTAGAGCTCACAACAGTCGAATGCTTACAGCTTCTTGACTTGGAATTATGTCAAGGAGTCCTCAAAAAATAAATTTGAATGTATTTTTTGACAATTATATCTTCGGTAAGGTTACGGCATACGTTTGTAATGGCTTGAGCTGGCATGTCCACCCACAATCGAAACCAGGATGGCTATTCCCTTCAGGTTCATCTGGACAACTTTCCCAATAAGACAACTTCCCAAATGACCAACCCTCCAATTCTATTTCCCAATTCACCAACTTCCCAATTCACCAACTTCCCAATCCACCAACTTTCCAATTCACCAACTTCCCAATTCACCAACTTCCCAATTCACCAACTTCCCTTCACCAACTTCCCAGAACTGTAACTTGAAGTTTGTGTGGGTGTGTGGGTGTGTGTGTGTTCCCTTGAGCTCCATGAACACCCAGGCATCCTACTCCAGCTAGTGCAGGAGCTAGGATGGCTGAATTAGATGAGCAGGCGCAGGGGATATGTGGGCTCGTGTGGGCCAGGTGCAGGCGCTTCAACCTGCTTTGAAGAAGAGAAAGAAATCGCTTGAGCACACCATGGAGGACGGGTCGGTTCTGTAATGAAAGATGCGCGGAGAAACTATGAAGCATGTCCACTTAATTGAAACAAAAAGTAAAACTTAAAAAAACCGACTTCCAAAAACCCTATTTGATTACCAATGTCAAGTGCTTTTTGAGTTTAATACAAACTGTAACCCCCTATTTCCCCCCCTTGGGGAATTAATTTCGTCAAAGCCCATCTCAGTGCTACCCTACGCTACATAAGGAACCCCTGTACAAAGTTTCATGGCCTAGGTCCACCGGTTTAAGCTATGCGTTGCCCGTCAGCCACGCATAGTAGATTGTATTTGTACCTAGTATTGAGCAGTAGTACTGGTGGTCATGTGTGGTCTTCATCATCAGTTCCGCATCACAATATTATGCTTACCATGAGCACAGATTAATAAAGTGCCATGAGTAAATGCACGTGTGCATGAAAAACACAAAAATCACTATAGGTCCTGCCTATAATATTTGAAGAGTTGCTCCAGGATCCCATCATCAGATCCTGAGCTGGTGACAATGGGACCAATTAGAAGGTCAACCCTTTCAAACAAAAAATCCATCCGTCCATTCGTCTGGGCGCAATCTGTGTAGGTACATACATAAAAAACCGACGAATTGTGAACCTCCTCCTTTTGTGAAGTCGGTTAAAATGTCGCGGCTGTCCGGATAGGAAGCGGGCCTGCGCTGTGGTCTCGCCGTCAGGCAATAGTTATCCCACCAAAACATTTTCATGTAAAAAATGTAGCCAAGAAGAGGGAAACAAAAAGTTATCAGATCTCAAGTAGAGCCAAGGTTCTAACTCTACACGCCCTAACTGTACAGCCCTAACTTCACAAACTCTAACACCTTACTCAAAATATGTGGCTTGGCCGTTTCACTACCGTCACATGAGCTTAAATTGGAAAATGCAAGCAACGAAATCGGTTTTTTAGATAGCAATAAAATCTAAAGTATAAGAACTATGCACCTGAAACTTTTTGGGTTTAATGTGTCACTATTGACATCATATCCCAAGAATTTCGTCGATCTGGTATAATCCAAACCCAAGTTCTGAGATTTCAAAATAACGACGAAGCGTTACGAGAAAAGGTGGGTAGTGTAGTGCCCCAGTGCTTCGCGCTCTTCTTGGCGGGGGCACTACCGTGCCCCCAGATTTACAACCTTTTTACAAGATACAACAACATAGCGTCAAGCCTTTCCCATACGGGGTGGCAGAGGCACAAAGGGCCCACTTTTAGCCTGTTATTCAACACTCCATTTTGCCTGACAGGGGGCAAGCCCATTGCCGCAGCTATGAACTAATGTAGATTTCCTCACGATTTTTTACACGGTAAGCACCGGGATACGAACCTGCATCTCCTGCGTGAGAAGCAAGGATGACATCCCACTAGACCACGGACCTCTGCAACTGCAAGTTATAGCATGCAATAGTTATTTATCGGTGTTTAACCCAGCATCCTCAAAACAAATCACTATGCTGCACAAGGATAGCGCACGTGCTCCCACTATAATAACACCGTTGTATTGAATCATAGTTATATTTGTTTCATTGCGACCGGCTGCAAAACGCGAGTCATAAACGCACACTTGTAAAGTATTCCTGAGTATTGTCTTGAGTTGTTTAATATTGTCATTACTCCAAAGAAGTGGCGGCGATGGGCACGCAAAATAGAGTATTGAATTACGGGCTACAAGCGGGCACAGTCGTGCGTCTGCCACACCGTATGGGAAGCGGCGTGACGCCATACGTTAATTTTTGCCTCGAACTGGAAGCAACGAAGCATTGCTGATTACGGAAGTGGACATTTGCGGCGATTTCTCAACCGAAGGCGAACAAACAGGGCTTAGCGTATTTATCGTGTTTATGTATCGGGGTTCAGGCGGGATGGGGGTTGAGCGTAAAGCGGATTTCTTCGTCTTAATGTGGTCGCTATAGTGCCTCTGCCACCATGTGTGGGAAAACGACGATATTGTTTTAGAGGTTTATAATTTTGGTCCCAGAGGGAGAGGCAAAGTTGATGATATGATGATTCACTGACTGATGATTTAATTATATTTTAATGTCCGTCGAACCACACCAGTCGTACATGTCTAAGGTTGAAGCATTATTTACATTGTACAGAGCCACAAAGCAACCAGAACTAAGATCGCCAGCAGTGTATGAAAAGTCATTCTTATATCGCGTAGCATTGACTCTAGCGCCGCGCCGTTAGGTTGGTGGCACTGTACATCATTGGCTTGACAATAAGCATATTGTGATAGGTTATGTGACGTCATGTGCTGCTGTGGGCTATTCTTGAGGTGTCAAAACCACTAAACTACAGGAAATAAAGGCACTAAACTGACAACCTTCAAATCCGACAGCTCTTACGCGGTGGCCACATATTCCATTTTCAAATACACCATTTTAATTAGTTTAGTTAGTATAGTTCGTGTCGCCTTCGGAATCGCAGGCAGTATTTCATAGAACTCATGAACTAAAGATTTTGACAGTTCCTAAAAAGTGTTCATTTTGACTAGAAGTCCAATACCATACTTGAAAGTAATCGAAGTGTCAAAAGAAAAGACAGAATCGAAGCAACTGGCTTCGCTTACCTTTTCGAACACCGATTCAGCAAAAACGTTCAGTCGTTCCTCCCTGAAACCTCATCCTTATATTCTCGGCTCCACATTATGTAACAGGCTCCGCGGCGCCGGCAGACGCCGCTCAGACGGCGCCGCGCTGACTGGCGCCGAGAGCGGGACAGGATACACCGGCCTCTCGCTCGCACACAGACTCTTGGCGCCCAACTGGGCCCGGGAATCTCGCGGGCAAATCGCTAGCTCTGTCTTAGTGTATGGCTTTAGATGTTAGATTGGAATGTTGGAGGGGTTTCTAGCTGTGATATTTTGTTTTACGGCGTTTTGGTTAGGATTTATTGTTGCCGTTTCGATGGATTAAGTTTTCGGGTTTTTGTATAGTTTTGTTGTTTGGTAAAGTGAGGTTTTGGATTAGTACGGGTGGAGGGGTTGTCCCCTTGATGTTTTGGATGCATTCACGGTTCACGCGATTTAAGGAATTGCGCGGATTATTTTCGTATAAGTTTCGTACCTAAGTTATGTTTTGGAAATCGTTTCCTTTTAAAAAGCATCAGACTACGAAGCTGATCATTTGCCATGTCTAGCTGTTCTGAAAAATATAATATTAAATTTAATCTATCTAGTTATATTATATACATATATAAATCTATAACCTAATTAAAATACTATTACCGAATGTGTGTATTTATTAGTACACTCCTAACAATTATGGTTGTTTGTACGTACATACGATACGTCACAATTTACAGCGGATACCACTCCATTGCTAATTCTTAAAGTGGCGCCCAACGTGTGCCTAGTATCTACATACTTCCACTTTTAATTTTATTGTGCATCTTGCTTATTAAATAGCGTAATGGCGTATTGAACCATTTAAGTTGCTTTGCTTTTCACATCCCGTATGGGTTATGGCGTGACGCGAACTTTAGAATACTTATATTGTATTTTTAGGTAAAAGTATGTTTCTGATATAAGTCTTCTCTTCGTTCACAGGTACAATAACTGCGATGTAAAGACAAACACACACACACACACGCGCTGAAACGAGTGCCTTATTAACATAGTAACGACAGCATTCGAAACTATTTTTGTAAAAAATTAGATTTTTATTTATTATCGACATTCTGAAACGATATCTCGAAGACAGCGACGAAACGACTCACGAATTTGAAGGTAAGTTCTAATTTATTTATTTTTAACTTACATAGCCTAACTCAACCAAATCAATGTTTGCGCCAACTCTGTCGCGTGCTGATGAACTGACTGAACTTTTAGTGATTACAGAATTCGCCTGGGTAATAGGTTACTTCTAAATAGGCTGTTATTGTAAATTAGCGTGACTTTTTGCCCGAAGGACCAGTCATGATCGACAATTACAGAAAACTTACACTTTAACAGCTGCCTTTTTTATAGAGACAATTCTCGTCTCGGGTATCTTATAGCCTTGTCCCATAGTTGATGGGTTCATCTACCTACATATCAAAATAAAGATCATTAGCGATCTATTCAAACAAATCTACATAAACCCAATATGACCATATGACCCCCAAGTTTTCGCAAATGGTTAACACTCCATTAACCATTTTTAACTCGATTTACTCAACCTTCTACGTCCCAGTGGGGGTTCGATGTCGACCTAAGTGTATACCCATTATATTGCGTGGACAAAAAATATACAATAATAATAACTGTTTTGATTTCTTTGCGATCAGAGATTTTGGGGGTTGTCGAAACTGGCAATGTGTTTTTTTACTTATAAGTGGTTATTGCAGGTGCATGTGGAGCGCTTTTAAACATCCTTGTTAGAAAAATAAATATGGTTTTCGAGACCCTAAAAAGGGTTAGCGAACGCAGTATGCCTGAAGTTTACAGTCACGTGACATCCCGCCGCTTTCGGACGAAGGACCTTAAGCTGTTTCGCGCCAATATGCAAAATAAACGCCAAAATTGATACTGTAGCCACTTGGTGCCGACGTGTAGAGTAAACAAGTGAGGTTGACACAACAGATGAAGTGGGAAGTGAGGGCTGTGACAACAGTTGAGGTTGCTATGCTGAGGGGTCGCTGAACTGTGAGTTCAAGATGGTGTTGGAAGGGTTTTAATTTCGGAGATGTGTACAAATAAACAAGTGACGCCTATTTTTAGCTCCCCGATAAGCAATGTGGAATGTTTAATAATTGGCGTTGATACTTTCACAAAATCGGTCGGACCACATCATCGTCATCTTTTCTTCATATTGTACCAAAATCCAATAAATTATTGAGTACCTGCGTATTGATCCTTGGAACCTTGATGTTTCTTTGATTGGCGGTTTATGATTCCTAGTTGTGTAGGGCCACACTTAGTATAAATGTTTGTGTTCAATACTGTAACTAAGTGGTTGCGGCATCAGCAAACAAGGATCCAACGTCATCTTTCGTATCAAATGACACTTCAGGGGACCGATCGCGCTAACGCAATGGCGGTTCAGTGACAATTCAATTCAATTTATTTTATTTCAGATATCTAGATCTAGATTCTAGATCCATCACACACATGCACAAACAAATGATGGGATAAGACAGACCATCTGACCCCAGTCCACAAAGCTCTTTCATAATCTCATAATTTGTTTATTGCACACAAACAGTTGCATAGGACAATAAAAAACATAGAAAACGTGTACAAAGGCGAGCTTATGTCTAATAAGAGATCTCTTCCAGCAAACCAAATAGGGATGAGACAGGTGGATTGCTGAGTAGGAGTAGACTCTTTCTTTCCTATTCCTTAATGAATTTTTCATGAGTTGGATCAGCTAATAATTCCAAAATAGAGTCGCAAACTTTACCTTACGGGGAAGCAGAGGCGAGATTGAGCCAGTTATTCAAAACTCCATTTTGTGTGACAGGTGGGAAGCCCGTCGCCCCGCAGCCAAGGAAATTCCTCACGATGTTTTCAGGAGGTACAAATTATTTGGCACTCAGAATATTTTTTATGGCAGGATTCAAAATAATTCATAACATCAAAGGGAAAAGTGGTCCACCATTGTCACGCTACTGTCATTGTGTCGCCATTATGCCAGCAGAATCAAGGCCCAGCCCTTAACCCTTCGTGTCACGTTAGATTTGTTCCGACCCGGCGCTTAGCTCACTTGCCATCGCAAATAAAGGTTCTATCATAAACAACGTACACGGATGTTGATGTGTTGTGATAAGTATGCACTCGCCTCGAAAGTGGAGGCATGTTGTTGTGTAATTAAATAAACATAACATTTATGTACAAGCACATACATTGCGTCTAGCCCCTAGAATACATTATACAACCAACGTCTTCCAACGACCGAACTTGTGGCGCGTGGGTGACGTTGACAGGAGTCGCCACTTCTACGCAACTTAATAGCTGCATTACGCGTTGGGCCAACGCGCTCGGCCAACGCGCTGGCCAAGCGTGTAAAGGCTCTATTTGGCTAGTTTGTGGGTTGGCCACGGGCGTTGGCCGGCAATCCATATCTTTTCGTGACCAATCAAAGGGCGGCAAACGGTGTTCAGACGTTCGCCCAACGCTTAACCTCAAAATTCGGATGAAATCGACCATTTGCTTTTCGTTTTAGCCGTGTTTTTCTCGATTAATGTATTTGAAGAAACGAGGAGATATGTAGGGCATTGTAGGGTCATCTTAATCAAAATGAAACTTTTATTTGGCATGAAAAAAACAAAAATCATCATTTGGCATAGAGTAAGTGACGTCCATGTTGACGTCTGTGGCATCGCAGACCGATTGCCACACGAAATGACACGAACGTGTGAACAGCGTCAACTTAATCTGTCATGTCCGTTGGCCGAGCGCATTGGCCAACGTATAATGCAGCCATAACGCAACGAACCTGCCATCAACACAAACCTGTAAGTTCTGATTGGTCATCAAACGTCAGTTCTACCTGTCACCGCATTCCAAAAGATCTGGAAAACTCATCCAACGATCTTTCAGCGTGTGAGTGACACTTACAGGGAGGCGTCACTTCTACGCAAGTTTACGCAACATCATGCAATGATCCTGCCAAAAATCGTCACTTTCACCTGTCACCGCACACCAAAAGATCGTTGGACAACTATACCTTGTGTGTAGTGATACAGAAATAGCGACGCACATGCGTCGACGCGTCCGTCCGTCCGTCTGTCCGTGTGTCCGTGTGTGCGACCTTTATATCGAGAACGCGTGGACGTATTAGAGATAAAGATATATCCCTTGTTAGATATAAGCTCACCTTTGTACACTGTCTATCTATCAGGCTTGTGTTAGTACATTAAAAAATTACGAAATAACGTATCAAGCTGAAATTCATATCAATTGTCAAGGTCTGTGGTCGCATATAAAACCGTGAAAAATCAACCTTCTACCTAATACTACTTGAATACTGAATTGAAACTAGAAAAATTGCAGTCCTCTAAAAGGACTGATACTGCGATTGTGCCGTGGATTCGAATGAAGGGACGGACACTTTACGCCACAAAACGAAAAAATATGTAATTTACTGAGCATGTAGCTCGAAAGAGTCCTAGCGGTTCCCTAAAGTCATATTCCTCAGAATTATAATTAATGATCCCGCGTCGACTATACAAAGAGCACTGACATCACTAAATCTCTACCCCGCATTAATAACTCCCATAGCGGAGAAATCCCCATAGAACAGAGATCTCTACGCGAGCTACGAATCAATAAGCGAAATCACGGAAATCCGAGGTCCGAGATGCATTTCCATCTTTCGACGTCTTTGCACCCTCCGAAAATCACCCCTAAAATCGTTGCCCCATTCCTTTCTTTCAAACGGCGATGACAGAGAGGTATGGTGTGCACAGCGCTTGCGCGAGTCACCCCTAATGGTTGCGACAGAAGCGTCAGTGGTTTCAGTGAGAGGATCTTGCCAAGAGGCCTTGGGGTCGCGGGACATTCCTCCGTGGGCCGTCCGCGGAGGAAGACCTCAGCTCTCTCACCCCCTGACTCCAACAACCTTCAAAAATCTCCTGAAAGCCCCACAAAACAGTAAATTTCTAGGGGGTACCGCAAGGCAGCGATATTTCCCCGTAAAAAAACCAAGGGTACCCCGCAGGGTCGCAACACCAAAATTTTCCAGCAGAATTCGATGAATTGATCAAGCAGGGTGTGAGAGAGCGAGCGTCAAGTCTTTAAGTATAAGGCTAAAGTGGGAACGAGACGACGAGATGGCTCGCCGCTTCACTGTGAGGTGAGTGCCCACTTGAGTAGACCACGTGCTGGTAAAGTTTCAGTTGCAGAGTTTGCGTTCGAATACGAGTTTTGAATGATGTTTGTTTTCCGGAGTTGTTCCGATGAGTTTTGGGAGTTAATTATTTTTTGGGTTGAATGAGTTTAGTTTCAGTTTTACGACTGTCTGTTCTGAAGCCTTTTGCTGTAGTAACGGGTTTTATTTCGGTTGATTAGTAGGAATACTTTTGTAACATTTCTTATATATCGGATATAAAGTACAACGAACCTGCGTAAGGTACGTGAAGGATTTCATATTTAAGAATGTTTGAAATATTTTCCTATGACATGATTACAATTATTTAAATTGCCCTCTAAATTGTTTTTAATCTGAAGTTAATAGATATGTTATTCTATTAAGAATCCTGTTAAAGGTTTACTGTGCAACATTTTTACTACACCATAGTTAGTATAATAAGAGCCCCTAATTGGCCTAGGTATAAGTTACTTTTTGTGCTGTACATTTTTTATATTGTGCTGTGGGCTCAGTTCCCAAATAAACAAATAAACAAATGTATATTTGATCACTCCCTACATCGGCCATCGTCCCGAAATTATGATATTTCTTACTCTGTGATACACCATATTCAGTCAAATAATCTATCGTCCTATTTTTGGTTGAATGCAGCTTTATTCCAAGCTATTCCGCTAAAAGGCGTGTCGTTTCTCAATTCATACTTATTCAATAAACCTCATGATCATCATCATCAGTCACTAATATTGTTGCATAATATGCTATATTGTATAATGAAAGTCTGTAATTATCTTCTATACAACCCCTACCCTCTAATCAAATGAACTTTATCAGAAAATTTTCCTTCGATGTTGGAACCCCTGGTGCGAAATTAGCCTTTCAAAAATCAATGGTTAGTCTACAATCTCTTTCATTAACTACGCTACGATCTTTGATGTCCTGTGGGGATGATTGAGGTATTTGTTTAGATCTAGTAGTAAGTCCTTTCAATCCTGAAAAATTATGATCTATTCGAAAATTGCATTGTTATTTTCATGATGATTCGCAAAATAGAGTATTGTATAACCGAGTAAGAAATGTGCCTCTGCTATCCCATGTGGGAAAAGCCGTGACGCTTTGCTATGCTATCGACACGAATTGCTGTACATGTTATTGATAGACCAAAATAAAAATCATACATAATCGTTTCTTAATTTGTATGCTACGCACGTTTCATAAGCATTATTTTGTAATACGTATCGTATGACCCGTAATATCTATAATTACATGAAAGTTTTTCTGCTACAATATATTTAAATCTATTCCTACTATCCGCCCGTCGCAACAAAACCATTTACCTCTTCATTTCCTGCTACTTAAAAAATATCTGAAGCAGCGTCGACATTTGACTGACAGACAACGCACAACCTAAACCAGTAAAGCTGGAATCATCAATATCCTCCTATTGAAAACTCTTAATCCCAATTACTACTTATACCTACTTTATTCCTCGTCATGTTCCTAGAGCCTGGGTCTCAGACCATTAATCCAAATTTCCGAGGGACTCCCCGTTGTGACGTCACGGATACATCGCAAACTCCTGTGGCGTTAGCTCGATCAGCTAGATTGATTGGCTCTGATGAGTCGGGGCCATTGTTTGACAAATTCCTGGATAAATATTTGTATCGGCGCGGGGGCGTTTACGTTTTCTCCTGGCTGCTTTACTAGAGTTGTTGAGGAAAGATAGTTAGATCTAAGATTCTCACTGAGAATGGTTTATCAGCATGAATTAAACTGCTTTAAAAATATCTGTCAAGAAAAGGAGTATAAAAATACCGCACAGGTGCTATGCGTCTGCAATGTCGTACCATAAAAAGCGTTTTGTAATAAATGCACTTGTCCTTCTGGTGTCCAATTCTTCAAAATTGTTTGCTCATTTATTTTATGAATTCAGCGTAAGATTATTCGAGCGTTTGTATCGCATAGTTCCAGACTGATTTATTTTGCTTTTAGGGCTTGCTAATCGAATAGATTAATACTTAAACTTATAGATTCCATTTTATATCTATTTCTATCTCCCAATATTGTTCCCTTCAAGTCCTCTTGTCCATTCCGGTCCATTCTCCAACTGCCATAATTCTTTCCATGTCAAGTGACATCCCCAAATCTGTGTATTATGTTAAAATCACTTTAACATGTTTACGCACCGCCCCTAGGGGACTAGTCCAGTCCCCTAATTCGCTAATAGAAGACATACTATCGCGTTTCCTTCGGCGGACAGCGTGACGACTTCCGGTTGATCGTCGTAAGCCGGAAGTTCAATATGGCGGACGGGAAGGCAAGATGGATCACCGAGAATTTATTTTTCTGGTCGCATTTTCTCTTGATTCTGTTCGGGTTTTTTGGTTCTTTGGAGTGCATTTACATGAGCTACTTTATTGAGAATTGTTGCTGTCTCAATTACTATTGGTGCTTCTTGAATAGCATCTATGTACTGATCAGAATGGTCGTCAAAGTCATTATTCTTCAACATTTCTCGTGGTTTCTATGACCTGAAAGGGAATCAACCTACAAATAGTTTTCTTTATCCAACACTGCTTTTCATAACGCGTCTAGTCTATATTGTATTTCAGATTTAAGCCCACGTCTCACCCATTAGGTTTATTTTTCATAGACTTCGCCTTCCATATCATCCAAGTCTGCCCACATCTTTGACACTTTCAAGAATACAAAAGGCTAGTATGGCTATGTATTTATCTACCCACTATTTATTTAGACTTTGTACTACCATCTGAGTCTCTCAGCTACTTTTCATCTCTATATCTTCAGCATTAAGCTCTATGTATCCTATATTCTCTCCTACCTAACACGCAGCCTCCGTATTAAATTTCAAGTCAGCCGCCACACCCATCTATTGATCCCCCCCTCTCTCTCTTTGCCTTTTCAGGCTAGTTAGAAAGAGCTAGAGCTAGTTGCCCGGGAGCCAGACTTGGCGGCGCCGGAGTCCATCGATCTCTCCTCACCCCCGTTTCGCGGGTCTAGGAGGGGGGATTCACGCATGCGCAATGCTTGTTTGCGCAGATTCCTCAAGATTATGGATTTGTTTGGTTTAATTTATGCCTTTTGTGCTTTATACTACTGTAATTGTAGTTGTTGCTATTCGTATAGAAGGTTCTTTGATTTTATGCATCCCCTACTAAAGGGAAAACGGACCTAAGTAGGGGGAGATCTTTTGGTCTCCCTCTATTTACGTCCGTTTTCCATTCTGCAGATAAATAGGGTCTTTGACGTAAGTTCCATAGCGCAACTGTCTTCAACTCTAGTAATGTGAAAATCAAAGATAGATAGGTTATTGAAAATGGACGATAATAAAGTTACCCAACTAAAAATAAACTTCTCAAATTTTATTGTATTTTATGTGTTGTTCAGATGTTACAATAAATGTAAGAACTTAAGACTAGAACCCTTTTCGGGTATTGCATAGGTAATAATATCACATACATGTTAATCTTACAGTAGCCATTGACACAAAACAAACACAGCTTCTTCATTTCCCGTATGGCATGGCACTGGCAGCAGCACGGTTGTAACTAGCTAGTTGTACAATAGTAAATTTTGCATGGCAAGGGGCAGGCCCCATATATAGAGTTGTCACTGGTGGTTCAGTTCTTCAAAAGACCCTTCAAAATAAATACCCGATCCTAGTAATACTGCCTGCACCCTCTGACCAGACAATAAGAAACAAAGGCGGTAATGGAACACTATAATAGATTTGTCTGGCTTGTCTCCAAGTGACAGGTCGTGATGAAGGGCTGTGGTCATCTTCCGTTTTCTCAACCCCTTAGGGTGAAGATGTCACTGTGGTTGTTGCCAAGACATTTGATACACTCAAGATGGGAGTTTCTTCGTCCGTTTTCTCTCAAAGTGGTCCAAAGTACAGAGAGAACATGAACTTGAAATGAAAGTGTTATTAGGTATCAGAGTTGAGTTAGTTATCATATCACACCTCCAAAAATATTAACAATTGATATTAATTGATCGAATGGCTATTCAAATCCCAATTCAACGCCTTAATTGGGCACGAGGATGCAGAATTTTTCATTGGGTTTCGCATTTATTACCAAGCCATAAAGTAAAGTAACGATTATTTGCATGAATATATGTGTACATCAGGTATTACAATAATGTCACTTAAATATTTTAAAAAAATAAGTAAAAAATGTGGGATGTATAACCCTTCAGCTTCAGAGCATACAAGAAACAACCATCGTTGTATTTGTAGCATTCAGGACAAAGCTTTCAGGACACAGGCGCCGGGTTGGCGGCCGGCGTTGCCTAGCAACCGTGGGTAGCGACCGAGCATAATCCGTCCCTGTTTCGTCGGAAATAGAATCCATACTTGAATAGAGATTGTAAATTGGGGCTATATGAGACAGGTTTGCCAGTTTCGTTGTCGGTTATATCGATGTAGGTCTGAAAATCTGGTTTCGAAAACTTACATAACCCCACACCACGCACGTTCTTTCGATGTCATATGAGTTGACTGAGGGCAGTAGCCAAAAATTCAATGATTTTGCGAGATAGGGACAGGGAAGAAGCTCATCGCCGCAGCTAAGGCGATAAAAAGGTTAAGAGTGAAACTGTTGAGATTTTTAATACCGGGGAGTGCTACTTTAAAATTTCGAGAAAATAATTTATCGTTATTTGTACGACTCGCAACATTTCTGCACCGTTTACTAGATCCCTCTAGGCAGTGAACCATACTCGATGCGTTTCGACGCAGAGCTATGAATAATTTCCACTACCCCCTTTACGAGGAAGAATTTTAAATGTCCTCATCGCGTTTTAATTTTGGGATAGACAGCCTCTTGGACTCTTGGATGGATTAAATTGAGGAAAGGATATGTACGTCGTCGGGATATTTGAATGACTGACTTAACATGTCGCTTTGTTCCTCTGCTACCCGATATAGGAAAAGGCGTGACGCCATTCTGCTAGTAAAATCTGACAGTGTTTAGATAGAGCTCGGTGGTCTAGTGGTTTTAACGCCCACGTCTCACGCAGATGCATGTTCGTATCCCGGTGCTGAACGTGTACCGATGATATACCTAAGTAATTTATCTAAGTAAATTAATCGTGAGGAAATCTTCAGTCTCCAAAGTCACGGTGATAGGCTAACCCCTGTCACACAAAAAATAGAGTATTGAAATCTATCTCTGCCCCGTATACGAAAAAGCATGACGTTGTTATGTTTTGTAAAAAAAACTCGTACTACGCGAGGAAGATCCGTCCCCCATATTGCACGCACTATGAACCAATGAGTTGTGCATTTATTTATAGTCGCAGGGAATTATTATCGTCTGCCGACGACGTTTATGCATTTTCGTTAATGCCTTTATGGCTGTCTGCTCAACTATTTGGGGAGACGCGAGTTTTCAAGCGGACTGATTGAATTATATCGATAGGAAGGCAGCAGTCAGCACTAACAATAAATAACAATACATGAATTTGTTGAAAGAATGTCTATATCATCAAATCACAGATGCAAAAAAAATTTAAGAGTTCCATACAATTATGTCGTCTAAATAATAGCAAACCCAAAAGCCTCTCTCATCTCGTGAAATATTAAAATTCCAATATGCTACATGCGGGGGTGGTGGCAGAACCACTTTATGCAAAATTGAGCAATAACAGGCTCTATAGCCCTCGTCATGTCGCCTACGGACTCTCTAATTGAGCTAGAGCTTTTTGGTGATATGCAGTAGGCATATCCAGAGTTATAAGCTTGACCCTAAACAGCCCATTTGGGTTTTTATGGCAGTCTTTTAAAGTCCTTTCCGAATTTCCTGTCTGGGGGTACGGAATTTGATAGACATTTTATGCTGCAGTACCGCTTGAGTGATATTAAGTTCGCGTCATTGTGAAATTGGTTGTAACTTGTAACCCAAAATTATCTATCTCTAGTCTCTATCAACTAGTTGTATGCAGTATTTGTCTGCAGAGAAGATTTCGGTGAAAATAAAGTTATTTGTATCGACTTTTCATTGCCAATTGATTGAAGGTTAAATAGAACTTTAGAATAAATAGTATTCATTGTTCGATTTCCGTACGTTTTTGTACCTACTTACACCATTATTCCGAATTCTACAGTTCAACACTAACTCTTCAGGTTGTTGAACCGGTTTATAAACGACTTCGTTTGGTTATTTTTGCGGTCGGTTTATGGGCGATAAACCATTCTCAGAATCCGGTTCACGGAGTTAACTGTAACACTATAATGTTTCTCACATGTTGCGCAACTCTGAAACATTGTGATTTTCTGCGCGGCTGCTTTCGCTTTCATTCCGAACGGCTTTTCTTATGAAACAACATAGCCTCTCGCCTTTCTCCATTCTGGGTGACAGAGGCACAATCAAGCCCAAGTTAAGCAGTTATTTCATGGTCTATTTTCACCGGGACTTGATGAAGAGTAAAAAGATTTTCAATGCACGACATTTTGGTCCCGATTGTGAAAATTAATTCACCAAATCATAAATATCCCTGATAAACTACCTTTGAACAATGTGTCGCATTCCTGTAAATGTGTGGCAGCCACTGCAGTATAAATCTCAGACAAAACGTCAGATATAAAACTAAAAATGGAATATCAAGAGCGAAGATAAATCTACTATGAAAATGTGAAAGGAGAAATGCAAGTGACATAATACACCTTGTCAATTATAACAGGAAAAAATAATCAATTATACAAACAAACCGCCCCAAGAATCGCCCGGACCAAAGGTGTCCATAACGCCGGCCGCGTTACCGCGCTGCACCGCATGTGTCGTCATGTCTTTCCAAAGGGCCAAGTAGTTAGATTCTTTACCGATGTACAATACAAACTACAGTAGCAACTTAGAAACTGCAGTGACTTGTTTACATTATTTGCGCTCACTAGACATCCGCTCTAACCTCAGGCGATGTTCACCTGACCTCTATAGCTCTTGTAAGGGATACTAGGCCATCGGTGATTCTTATCGGATCTTCCTATACCTCTGCCCGTTTATGTTGGTAAAGCGGTTCTCACATATCTCAAATTAAAACCTACATTCGTGCTTACGGTTTCATGGATACGCACCACCAACTCAATTCGGTCGGATAAATTGCTGAACTAAGATTAAAGTGCGTGCAAATGCAGTTGTATAGTCATGAAGATTGCTTCGCTTTGTCACCTAAGTAAACAATAGGATAGATATAGAGATATCTAAGATGTGGATCGAATTTGAATACTCTTCACAAGGTTGTGCTCTGTATTCAAGAAAATGTGTTGGCGGATCTTGCTAAACTTAGGAGACACTTAAGTGTAGGCCGAATGCACAATGTTGCTCAAATAAGGTTAAATAACTTTAGTTGCACGAAAATATTTTGATGCAAAATTTTCAAATTATATTCGTGCAATTCAGGGATAGTTAAATATCCCTATTATCCTTACGAAAGACAGTCGTGATATGCGTGCATTTTACCTTTTAGCACGAACTATAACTTTATTCATCTCTATCATTATAATTTCAATAGGCTGAAATGAAAACTCGGATTATTCGCCCTGTTTTCGATTCTACTCGAACAGTACCTATTAAAGTTAGTCAATCTTTTAGTTGATATCTATGCATTCGGGCATAAAAATCAAACAGTTAATAACTGGAACCATCCGTGAAATGGTGAAAGATGATTTATTTAAAAACACAGACAGACAGTTGACATTGAGGTGTAACATTTGGAAACTTGACGAATACCTGTCAACTCGAATGCTACTCTAACCCAATATTTACACCAGACACGAAGATTAAAATAGTAAATCCTAAATTAGATCTCGCCGCGACGCCCTGTTTTCTTAAACACGACCTCCCAAAAATTAACTTTAACCCATTGACTTAACGTTCAACCAACAGATTTCATGGAATTAGACCAAACGGTAATACTTCGGTCTATAGGTATATAATATTGAACTTTATGTAGTTGTGTTAAAGACAATAGGTGGGAGGTTTGTGTACGCAGGTGCTGATTAGGCAAGGCATTCTGTGACGTGGAATATTTAAAAATAAATCCTCTTGAATGAATTTTTTTAGATTACAACATACGGACTTTCCTCGTTTGATGTCGGGTGATTATTATAATTATGGTTTTCGGGTTCCGTGCTTAATTCTGACGGGAGCTATTCCTATAGTCTCCGTTGTCTCTCCATTGGTTTTCTGCTATATCTTTTAAAAGGTAACAAGTAGGGATAGACTCTTGTTTCATGTAGTGTGTAAAGAAGAAGGAAAATATTATGTCGAATATGACTATCAAAACCCATCGTTTGCAAATGCGACTCGCACTTGGCGAGATATATTGGGTCGGGGGAGTCTTAATAACTGTTGTGATGGGGTTATAATTAGCTCTAAGCTAGAGAAATCTGAAATTATGTCAAAACTTGCAACATTTCTCACGTCAATCATTAAAAACGCCTCGAACTTTAGCGTTAGTCGTCGTTACCCATTTTCCCACGGTGGGTGGCAGAGGCTCAGATTTGCACCGCATATGACGTAGCCAGTTAATATTTACTACTGACGCGTGTGACCCGGCAAGCTCTTGTCTTCAACCCTGGAGGGAAACATGAGAGCGCGACCAAAGTGTTCCTCCAAGTCAATCGAAATTAGCTGGCCAGACAATAATTGAGGCCTCTAATGACCGACAGAAGTGGGAGGCTGTTATTAAACCCCTATGCTCCTCTAGGAGTTACAGGATTCAAGAAGAGAAGAACAGGATTTTCTTATCATTTTCTGTTATCAAACAGCCCTCTCCCCTTGCCTACAGCTACCCGAGCAGACGCAGCCGCCGGAAGCGCCGGCGCAGGTCACGTGACGGCGTGCGTTGCGCGCGCGCATCGAGCAGGCGCTCAGCGAGAACTGGAGGCGGCTGACCAGGCCTAGGACTGTGAGTATCCATCGGCTGCGTAGTTTCAAAGGCTTCTGTCATCACCGGCAAGTCAGGAAGGGGCGGTTGAAACAATAGTATGGTCAAATGGCCGCCACACAGACTCAAATGCGCGGCTCGCTTTCTAAAGGTGGCCGTTCCAAGCGAAGCGCACTGACGCAGCGTCTATAGCGTCACCCTTATGTACTAGCTGATAAGGAACATCACTCGAGCGCAGCTACGCTAACGTGGCGTTAGTGCCGCTGTGATCGTCTTTATCCGCCAGTAAATAAGCCTTACCTTAACCGCCCCTGTTTTGATGTGACATGCTTCATGAAGTTTCTTGTATTTGACACTCGCTGCTACTGATCCGCTGGTGATGGTGGATAAACTCAAATAAACGCTGCTGAAGCCATTATGTATTGTGTCTGATAATTATGGTGTTATCTTGGTAAATCATGATCAATCGTCCCAAATTCACCCACTGCTGGGTATGGACCTCTTCTTTACCACGCTATCCTATTAGGGCCTTTGACACAGCTTTACGACTACCACCGAGTAGCTTTAGTATCTGGGACCTACGGCTAAATGTGTCAACCCAAACACGGAAGCGTCCGAAACAAATGCCACATAGAATCGTACGTCTGGGTCTTCTCACGCACCCCTTCTGGGACGTGGGGAATCGGGGTCAGGTCATCGGACCTCTTCCCGAAGGATCGCCTCTGTCCACTCCTGTGGACAGGTCGTCGGGTGGCCTTTACGGGCTGGTCATCTAAGAATGGTGGTCACATAGAATCGGACACCCACCCAGTGGGTACCCATCTCGCCGAAATGTTGGCACCACGAAAGTTTCCGATGTGCGAATCCTAAGCCACGGTCATCATCATATTTCTCCCAACCCCCTCCAGGGTTCGCTACAAACCAGTCGAGAGACCCTCAGACCCGACCGCCGTGGTAGCGCGCAGTCCCTACAAGAACTAACCTACGACGAGCACCCAGTCAGGTGCAGAACCGCAAGTGTATACAGTATACAGAGGTGAGAGAGGGAACTTGAGACTAAGCTACATAGTACTTTAGAATGTACATAGTATTCAGCATATCAGCGGCTGTGACGTGCCTAGCTAGCCCAGCACATACTTGAAGAAATGAGCCACGTATCGTTGGCCAGAGAGCCACCAGCTCACAGAAAATGCAATGTAAGCGTGGCTAACACAGGTAGAGATGGTGAGATGAGTGGGTCTATTGGATAAGGACTGGAGATGGAGATCGTTCAGGATCGGATAGAGTGGACCCTTTGTTTGCCCTGCCGTTCGTATTAATAATAAAGATTAGAAAGGGATTGATTTAGTCGTTTTAGTTTCCAGAATGTCTGTCAATGATAAATGGTTGTTCATTATATTTTCATAGATTGTTACCCCCGCTAAGGGATAATACGATATTAATGATGATGACGTCGCTGTTTCTGGTTACCAACAGACGATGGATGCGTACGTCTACAAATGTTAATATTACTTCGCAGAGCCCACTCCCTAACCAAGATGGCGACCCTCCAACTCAAGATCTCGATGGATGGAGGAGCCGTGGTGAAGACAATTCAGTTCGACTCCAACACCACCGTGTATGACGCCTGCAGGATCGTCCGCGAGAAAGTTCTAGAAGCCAACGTTGGGGACCGTGAGTCTGAGTACACGCTATTCATAACACAGCAACTCTAGAAGTATCTTGTTGTAGTAGAGAATGCATTGACCCTTGAAAGAATTACTAACTTTCGCGAGTCTAATGAGTTAATAACATAACAATTAAATGCATATACATTGCTTCTGGCCCCTAGGATATCCTCTGTCGAGGGATAGAAACAGCGACATCACAAATATGCAATACAAATACGAAACGGGGTTTATATTTTTGCCCTCTATGAGGATCTAGGTCGTTTTATATCGGGATACCTCCGGCTGGAGTATGCTGAAGTGGCTGTCAAAAACCGACCTCAAAAAAGGATAGAATAGAATAGATCTTTATTTGTAAAACATAGGTGTATATAACAAAGGTCTTAGGAATACGTTTAAATCGTAGGTATCTCTATGTTTCGCGCATACACATATTATTATTTATTTTATTTTATTTATTTATTTATAGGTACCATTTTATATTTGTGCCATTACAGCAAACGAGCCAAGGCGGCACAAACAAACACAAAATTACTAATTAAATAATTACAAACATCATACAAAACGTATTCACATAATCAAAATTTAAATAATTAAATTAATTCCAATTCATAAATAATTAAATTCAATAATGAGCGGACAGTACAATCAAACATCATTCTCACTGAACCTGCAACACTCTCGCACAATATATTATTTATTATATTATTTATTGACTAATACTATATGTTACCTATTTAACATGCAGTTATGTAATCAATCAGTCAATAAAAACAGGTGTGATTGAGGTAGTCAGTGGTGTAAGCTATATACAGTGTCGGTGTCGAAGAGATATTCATTTACGGTGTAGTAGGCCTTGGATGTAAGCAATTTCTTAAGATTATATTTAATCTTTAATCTTAATAGGATGAGGATCGGGATGCCTCCAGCATACTCCAGATACACCTTGCGGCTAATTACCACGGTCACCTTCCCAATGACAATGACAACTAACAATGTCCTCAAAAGGGGTCGCAGCGAGCGAAGTGACAGGTGCCTGGTGGGTACCAAAGAACAACAATCTTGTTCAGAGTTAAATTTCAAAAAGGTGCGATTTTTTTGACGCTGAGTGTATGTCTCCCCACAGCCAAAGACTACGGCCTCTTCCTGACCTCCGACGAGGAGTCCAAGCAGGGCATCTGGCTGGAACCAGCTCGCACCCTCGGGTATTATATGCTGCGCTCGTTAGACACGGTGCATTACAACAAGAAGACCAGGAACCTTCGCGTCAGGATGTTGGACGGTGAGTGGGGCGAGAAATTGTGAGGGCTTCCGCAATGGAAACACTGGGAAAGAATCTAGAAGACTTTGGGAGTGATAATCCCCTCCTGGGGAATCTTTGCACATCGGTTCTGTTCTTGGTCACAGGATCGTTAACCCAGAGCTAAACCAAGGCACCCTCGGATACTTTAAGCTGCAGTGCATTACAATCTGAAAACCAGGAATCGGATGTGAAGGGGTCTGGATATCGGTCGGAGCTTAGCGGTCGGTTGCCCGAGAAATAGAGTTAGGTCTGTTAGAGAGTACAAGATGCAATATTGTCAGGGCAAAAGCTGAACTATTGCGAGGCCAAGGGTCGATCTATTGCTAGGCCAAAGATAGATCTATTGCCAGGCCAAAAGCCGAACTATTGCCAGGCCAGAGGCCAAACTAATGCCAGACCAAAAGCTGGGCTATTTCCATGCCAAAGACCCAGTTTTGTCAAGTCAAGCCGAGTTTGGCACCGTATACCTAGCTGCCGATGCCGCCCTTGTGACGGAGAAGTGCGCAACTAAACGTACCACATAAGTATTAAAAGTTGATATCGTTGTCGGAATTTCCGTGTTTCGGATGACTCGTGTAGGTCCCGGCTACTATAGCTACTCGGTAGTATGTAGTAGTCGTAAAACCCCCTCCACCGACCCGCACTGAGCCAGCGTAGTGAATAAGGCTCAATCCTACTCGTATCCGGGTAAAGGCCTGCGCCCCTCGGTTGAGACATTAATGAGTGAGCTAAATTTTATTTTTTGTTGTCAGGTTCCGTGAAGACCCTGCTGGTGGACGACAGCCAGATCGTGGCCAACCTCATGGTGGTGATATGCACCAAGATCGGCATCACAAACTACGATGAGTATGGCTTGGTGAGTGCAACTCTTAAACAACAATAACATAGTGTCACGTCTTTTCCCATACGGAGTGGCAGAGGCACAATTGATTTTTCATTACTCCATTTTGCGTGACAGGGAGAGCTCTCGTAGCAGAGAGCAGTTTATTTTGACGGGTCCTAGCTAGCGTAGGACCGGAAGTAATGCATAGGATAATGGTTGCGACATATATAGTTGTTTAAATTTGTCCACCAGGTGCGTGAAGAGCAGAAGGAGGACCATGACGTCACCGACAAGCCGAACTACGGAACTCTGACGCTGAAGAGAAAGAACATCGAAAAGGAAAGAGACGCCAAGATGGACCAGCTCCGGAAAAAGCTGAGGACTGATGATGAAGGTAGCTTTTTCATCCTGTGATAAGTCCAGCGTGATTACTCACCAAAGTCTATAACCTGATAGGTCACTAAAGTCTAGTGCCTCGAAAAGTCACCAAACTCTAGTCTAATGCCTTGACAAGCCACCAAAGTCTTAGTCTAGTGCCTTGATAAGTCACCAAACTCTAGTCTTGTGCCATGATAAGTCACTAAACTCCAGTCTAGTGCCTTGATAAGTCACTAAACTCTAGTCTAGTGCCTTGATAAGTCACCAAAGTCTAGTCTAGTGCCTTGATAAGTCACCAAAGTCTAGTCTAGTGCCTCGAAAAGTCACCAAACTCTAGTCTAATGCCTTGACAAGTCACCAAAGTCTTAGTCTAGTGCCTTGACAAGCCACCAAAGTCTTAGTCTAGTGCCTTGATAAGTCACCAAACTCTAGTCTTGTGCCATGATAAGTCACTAAACTCCAGTCTAGTGCCTTGATAAGTCACTAAACTCTAGTCTAGTGCCTTGATAAGTCACCAAAGTCTAGTCTAGTGCCTTGATAAGTCACCAAAGTCTAGTCTAGTGCCTTGATAAGTCACTAAACTCTAGTCTAGTGCCTTAATAAGTCACCGAACTCTAGTCTAGCGCTTTGATAAGTCACTAAACTCTAGTCTAGTGCCTTAATAAGTCACCGAACTCTAGTCTAGTGCCTTAATAAGTCACCGAACTCTAGTCTAGCGCTTTGATAAGTCACTAAAGTCTAGTCTAGTGCCTTAATAAGTCACCAAAGTCTAGTCTAGTGTCTTGATAAGTCACTAAATTCCAGTCCAGCGTAAATTCCAGTGTAGACTTTAGTGACTGTTCTCATTGGACTCATTACATAAGATTTAGGTGACTATTCACAACGTCAGTTAAGTCTTTGTAAATTATATTGTATTTAGTTACCCCTTGTGAATAGTCTGCATTAGTCACCTAAGTCTTGTGTAATAAAATAAGAGTCCAATATGAATAGTCACTATAAACTATAGTTTGCTAATACCCTTGTATTATCCCAACAGTGAACTGGGTGGAGCCCTCAAAGACCCTCCTAGAGCAGGGCATCGACGTCACGGAGACGCTACTGCTGCGCCGCAAACTGTTCTACTCGGACCGCAATGTGGACTCGCGCGATCCGGTGCAACTTAACCTGTTGTACGTGCAGGCCAGGGACTCGATATTGGACGGAACGCACCCTGTCACTGAAGTTAAAGGTTATTAACACCCCTTTTTTAAGCGCCATTTTATTAGGCCGTCTTGTAACTAAATAACGTCTTGTGCCGAATCTAGGATTGGAAATTTCGCCCACTTCTAGTAATTTTATCTTTACGAAACTTTCAGATGAAAACACAATAATTTGATACTATCGCCTGCTTTTTCGTATACGTTTTAGTGTGAATAAGCAGGGCCGTACTGTTTAGCTCCTGCTTTAAGACTTCATATTAGGCCTCCTGGTTTGATGAGATGGCTTGAAGGTTGTAGAGGGAATGAGAAAGGAACCCTGGTATTATATTTAAACCCGGAGGTTGTTTTAGTGTTCAAACTACAATAATTATTATCCTTAATGTATCTGAGTGAAGACTTCACGGGCCTTATCAAAGGCATGTGTAAGGACATGGATTTAACACCACCCTTTAGAGACTCCTTAATTATTTTCTTCTTTGTCATTATCATCATCATCATCTTGAAGTTCTACAAATTAGTTATGATTTAAAAATCTAATTTTTTTTCACAGCCCTGGAGTTTGCCGGCATTCAAGCTCAGATCCAATTCGGAGACCACAAGGAAGACAAGCATACTCCTGGCATTTTAGAGTAAGTAGAAAGGAGAATAAGTCTACGTGAAAAAATAAACCATTAGACACCGCTGACAAGATGCCGATCGCGTAACAGCAACGCAGGGTTGCGACTCGCACTCGGTTGTTTTCGACGTCATTGTTATCACGCTAGCACGCGCTCCGATAGCCGACCGGCGACCGTCTGACAAATTCACCGCGGCAGGGCTGAGCACCCTGATTTAACTTAACTTTTAACAGTTTATTTTTACATACATTTTATTTTTCTAATAAACTTCTGGTATTGACGCATTCCGCATTCCACAATGTGTATTTACCATTCCAATACATTCTAATAAAGTGCTTTCGGCTCACAGAACTCTTGCCTAACTCTTCTATCTCCTACCTCAGCCTCAAGGAGTTCCTCCCAGCGTCCTACGTCAAGACCAAGGGTATTGAGAAGAAGTTATTCAAGGAGCATCGCAAGCATGCTGGGCTGTCTGAGTTGGACGCCAAAGTGCTGTACACGAAGAGTGCAAGGGAGTTGAATACTTATGGAGTGGCGTTCTTCCTTGTCAAGGTAACTTACATCATAATGTTAATAATGATCATTAATTTATTGCACAAAAACAGAATACAGACACTTAATAATGTGAATATCTCTATTAAGCAAACCTGAGAATCAGTATTTTGAGTATCCTATTAATCAGTCCACATTGACTGGGTATAGACCTGTTTGATACTGCGCCGTTCGTCAGCTCCGGTCGTGAAATCGCCAGTAAATGAAGAGGACTTTTCACGATAATTAAGTGAGCCCAAACATGATGGGTTTATAACTACTAGCTCGCCCGTCCATAGTCCACAGACCGCGATTCTCAACCTAACCAAATCGAGATAAAGTTCAAAATCTATGAAAAAAACAGAACAAAGGATCGTGTTCTTTTGAGGACGCCGGACGTATAAGTAAACTTCCCAGGGTTCCCTCTCCCACCTTCTAGCTCCATCAGATCAGCTCGATGGTACCTTATTTTTGCAATGTCATTTGAATTATAGTTTCGGAACTAAAAGTGGGCGTTTCCATTCCTACATTCATCGCACACTGTTATTTACACACAAGTCGATTGTATTAAAATATACCCAAAACTTGCCCTAACAGGAAAAGATGAAGGGCAAGAACAAGTTAGTCCCGCGTCTACTCGGCGTCACCAAGGACTCTGTGCTGCGTCTGGACGAGAAGACCAAGGAGACCCTACAGTCCTGGCCGCTGACCACAGTGCGCCGCTGGTGCGCCAGCCCCAACACCTTCACGCTGGACTTCGGGGACTACAGGTCAGTTAGTGAGGACTGCAGGGACTAGTCATTACTATACTTTGGTGACTCTTGGACTTTGCTGACTCTTGGACTTTGCTGACTCTTGGACTTTGCTGACTCTTGGACTTTGGTGACTCTTGGAATGAAATGAAATGAAATGAAATAATTTATTTGCGTTGATGTGGTACAGTCTTAGGTCTTAGTAAGTATAATTATGAGCGGCACATTCAGCCAATTTGTGGCATGCAAATTGTATTTATATGTACATACGACATACGTTCTCTAATATTAAAATCCGTAGGTGCGTTAGGTTAGTATACTAACCCTGAATCTTATTGAATTAATTCATAATTATTCGTAATAGAAACATAATACACATTAAATTCATTATAACCATAATATTATAACCTAAATTTGTTAACTTTTTCTGTCGTTTTATAAAACTCCGTTAAGTTATAAAAGCAGTTATTAACCAGCCATTTTCTTAACTTAGACTTAAAAATAGGTAAAGGTAAATATTGTAGATCTGCCGGTAGACAATTAAATATCTTTACCGCCATGGCATAACAGTTCCTTTTTAATAGTTCTGTTTTGGCTCGAGAAACCACTAGGCTGGACTTTGGTGACATTAGACTTTGGTGACTCTTGGACTTGGTTATAGTGGGTCTAGGGATACTGTAAAAAGTTGTAAACCTATTTAACAATAAACGATTTTGTATTGTATTTGTATTGTAATTCTACGATCGGCCGCCGACAGAAAGACTACGCATTAGCGCGAATACTCAAAACTAAAACTTGTGTCCCCCACAGCGACCAATACTACTCCGTGCAGACGACGGAGGCGGAGCAGATCCTACAGGTGATCGCGGGGTACATCGACATCATCATGCGCAGGAAGAGGGCTGCCGACCACCTGGGCATCGATGGCGACGAGGGCTCCGTGATGCAGGAGGAGTCCATATCGCCGCACAAGTTCGTTCACTGCTATTGTGATCTATTGAGCGGTAGAGTTACGCCTTGGCAAGAAACTTGACATTAAATTATGGCAACATTTGAAGACTGTGTTGCATGTTTTCTTTAGAGTCGTAATTTGTTCGTAATTTCTTTATTGTACTCACATGACAGTAAAAATAGCTTAACATAGAAAAAAATATGTACAAAGGCGAGCTTATCTCTAATAAGAGATTTCTTCCAGCAAACCATGTTGGGTAGGAGACGGAGATGATAGGTAAGGGGAAGTCTTCACAAAACAAAAAAGTTTTAACCCCTAATGCGTAGGTGATAAAAGCCAACTGTTGCGTGCAAGCAAAGCGTACAAGTTGCACCTAAGAACCGCTTCTATTACCTACGCGTTAGGGGTTAAAACTTCATGGGCGTGAACTGTCAAAACGGGCCTTTTATTTTATGAAAACTAATGACATATTTGGTTTGTCAATCAAAACACACAGTAGTGCACTATTAAGTGCCGTTCTCTCATTCCTCAGATAGCGTTTGTGTCTGTTTATCTTAGGCTTTTGACATTTCACACGTACAAAAAGTGTCAAAAAAAGTTACCTGACTGTTTATCCGTCTCTTGAGAGACCCGGGCTAAGTTACATAATTTGCCATTATTTTATTTGTAGGATTTCTTGCCAAGCTGTAATCTATTGAGCTATTGAGTTAACTTTTATTTATCATGTAGCGTTTGGTCGCTCTCATCTTTGTCACAGTTCACAAAGATGGCAGCTTGGTAGTGGAGAAAACACTGTTTCTATGGTATCCTACTTAATGGTGTGGCCAGGGGTCCAAATCGCGTATGTAAAATCGAACAGCAATAGTGTATCTATTGCTCCCGCGTGTGCTCAAAATTCTGGTTTTGGACTTGGGTCTCAGAAGCAATGTCTGTGCCAGCACTTATGCCCGTCTGTCTGTCCGCAGGGCGAACATCATCCAACACGACACCTTCAAGTCGGGCAAGGTGAATGAGGAGTCAGTTGCGAAGCCCGCCGTGCTGCGACCCGGGGCTGAAGGTAATTAAACAGCGTCACGGCTTTTCCCATACGGGCTGGCAGGAGCATAGATGCGCCCACGTTCGGCCACCTGCCTTTCTAGAAAAATGCGTGGCGTGATGTTGATGTTGTTTTTGTATTGTTGGTGTTTTTGGATTTATCATAAATATTTAGCGTTTATTTTTTGGAAAATTGATTGAAATTTTGATGAGTTTTCTTTACTTTGCTACAGTATTTTTATTGCACAGAAACCAAATACATAAACTTAATAATGGTAAAAACCTGTATATTTTTTGTTAAATGGCTGACCAGCAATGTAATTATTAAATTTACTGCAAAAACAGGCTAAATATTATTCTGTGCACCTATTTACTTGTTTGTTTATATTTATTTATTTGCGCACCCTTTTATTTAATTATTATTTCGCTAGGTGCTAAATCGTTCGCCGTGGGTCACATGACGAGTGCCCAGCAGACTACAATCTCTGGACAAATCATCACGGGCCACGCCCCGCCTAATGTAAGTGTACCGGGCTTGTTCTAAAAACCGAATTGCCTTCTGAGTTCTCTCGAGGCGAAAGGTGCTCTTTCAACGATATTTGGGCACTTGAGTGACGTTTACACGCAAACGTGAAGAATATCGATTTATAAACACGATTTCTTCGTTTCTCGTGCGAGAATCGCGTTTCTCGTGCGAGATTCGCGTTTCTCGTGCGAGATTCGCGTTTCTCGTGCGAGATTCGCGTCTCCGAATAATTCACAACATAGGTCACTTTCGGTCCTACGATTTTGTGTTGGTTTTTTGTGGCAATTAATATGAAATCATCTAACAATGTTTTGCGAAAGAAAATATCAGTGGTTTGTTTACAGCCTCATGACAGAACAGCTGTGCTATTCAAACCATAGTGCCATAGCATTAGTGTATCTCTTTACATAGTGCTGTCGCGCGGCACTTCGTTTGCCGTTGCGGTCAGCTTCACATTTGCATCATTTAGTTCAATGTAATTATTACTCGCTCGCCTATCTAAATATCGTAAGTTTCATTGTGTTTCGTAATTAGTTAGTACAGCTGTTACCTCTCCTAAAAACGTAAAATAAAATAAACAATCCTCAGTTCTTGGATGTTTACGTGTTTGTGATGTCGCCGTTTCTGGTTCCCACTACACAGGGTATCCCAGTGTGGGGCCGGAAGCAATGTGTGTGCCTGTATATAAAAGTTTGTTTCTCTTGTTCCACGCTCTCCTATCGGACCAATAGTCATCGAGATGGTCTGTGTAGGTACATAATCCTCATAACATTATTTTCACTAGTAATAGTAGTAGTAGTAGCACAGGGTGCTCTGCTCATCCCATACAAATTAGAATTAGTAACCCTTCGTAAAAAAGAGATGGCGTGAGGAGTAAGATTTGTAACGCGATGGTTTCAGTTAACATACTTCTAGGTGGCGCTAATCTTAGAATAAATCCTATATATCTTAGCGCCATCTCGTGGTATTTGCGATTTTTCACTTGGTGCTGCACCAAGCGATAATGGCCTCGAACTAAAGAACGGAAGCTTCTTTAGTTCGAGGCCATTATCGCTTGGTGATTTCTCTTTGCATTATCTGCGAGCCAGTCTGTGGCTCTCTTAGCCCAGCGATTTGGCAGCATTCTAGGACCGTGGCCAATCCAGATCCATTTTAATTGGTTTAATTACCTACTACCACAGACACTGTAATATTATACTAATACAGATAGACCACCTAGAACAAAATATGACACCGGCGTAAACTGGGCTGCTTCGGAAGCTTTAGTTCGAGGCCATGATCGCGTGGTGCAGCACCATCGAAAAATTGCAAATACCACGAGATGGCGCTAAGATATACAGGGTTTATTCTAAGATTAGCGCCACCTAGAAGTATGTTAACTGAAACCATGGCGTTTAAAGTACCAATCTTATTCCCCACGCCATCTCTTTTTTACGAAGGGTTACTAATTCTAATTTGTATGGGATGAGCATTGAGCACCCTGTGACTTGAGTAAGGAAGTATAACAGAGTAGAGTGTTTTTTATTAATAAGACGGTAGATGTCCAGACTACTATTACAGATCGCGTCAAATATCCTTGTCTCTGGGCATGGTTTGGAGCGTTTTGTTTGCCTTTATTCCCCCACACACTTAACTCACTGTTTCTCACACCACGGAGCACAGGCACTAACACAGCTCTTCGCTCCCCCAGGCTTCACAAATGCAGCAGACCCGCGTGACGTCAGTATTGACGGAGCCACAGAGGGCGCTACTTTCCTCTATTACGACTGGACGGGAGATCATCAAGCAGACCGAGACCCATTTGACCAGGGTAAGCATTTATTTTCACGATATATCATCATTATCATTTATTTATTTATTAATTCATATATTTACATTTACTGTTTGAGCCATCACAGCAAAAGCCAGCCAAATAATTACATAATTTTCACTATTGTATTGTGGCCAATTACGAAATGGTAAATTAATTCTTGTTCGTTAATTAATTATGGAATAGAAAAAAAAACACTTTCGGATCCAATTACGAAACCGTAATTATGAAAACGGACCGGAGGAAGACGAAGTCTGTCTTTGTGAGAGAGCGAGACACAAAGCAAACGCGGCCAAATTTACATTCCGGGAGTTTTATCAGCCATGTCTCAACAATTCAGGCGCAACTGCCGGAGCTAGGCGAAGACGCGGCCTCCCTCAAGTGGAAGGCGACCACCATGCACAGCAACAAACAGCTCGTGACGTCACAGATCGCCGCCATGAACGCGGCCACTGCGCAGGTCGTCACGCTCACTTCCGGTTTGTACTTTTCCTCAAAAACTTAACTTAGAGGTCCCGGGTTCGAATGCTGGCTGGGGACAAAAAAGCCCGGGTCTTAGATGTTTACATGTTTGTGATGTCGCTGTTTCTGGTTCCCACGACACAAAGTATCCTAGTGTGGGGCCGGAAGCAATGTATGTGCCTGTATGTAAAATGTTTAAAATGTTTATGTTTAGCTTACGATTAGTTTAAAACTAGAACGGCTGATACAGAGAACGGAGGAGTTATAACAGAGGCGAGCTAATCTCTTGTTAGAGATAACCAGTTCGTTCGTTCGTTCCAATCAATTTAAAAAATTGTCGGGTGTTTTGCCAGCCTAAGGCAGAAAGGTAACTCGGGACCAAGGGTTCATTTAGGGCCCTGATTCATAGTAGTGTAAAATTTTTCGTCTTCAACTCACATAGCGTTGTATGTAGATTTCTATGTAGATAAGATATAAGATAAGAATTTATAAAAATCCCAGGTCTTGGATGTTCACATGTTTGTGATGTCGCTGTTTCTGGTCCCCACGACACAGGGTATCCTAGTGTGGCGCCAGAAGCAATGTATGTATGTGCCTGTAAATGTTTATGTGTATTGTTATCTGTCGGTTTTTCTCCAGGTCCTACAGAGGAGGTGGACCACACAGCGGTCGGCGCCGCCATCACCACCATCACCAGTAACCTGCCCGAGATGAGCAAGGGTACGCAATGTTCACCCCACTTAGGAGCACAGGCCTTTACCCGTATAAGGATTGAGCCTCCTGTGTATAGGTATAGAGTTGAATAAAGGAAAGGTGAAGGAGGTACGCGAGAGTAAGATTGGTAGCAACTTTGATCAATCACCCGGAATTTTTCCAATTTTTGTAATAAATCCGATATTCTTCCAGAATTATTACGAATCCTTCCTAATCCTTCCACTTGGTGAGAAAATAAAATAATTATATTCGCATTAAAAAACCCCCGCATAATACAAGTCTTCCAGTTTCATCACCAGGTCTCATCATCAGGTAAATTTAAAAGGTCTCATCACAACGAATCTAATGAGCCTAAACTCGATGGGTTTACTAGTAAGCATCCCAGGGTTCTAGCTCACACCTTCGAGCTTCGTACTCCATCAGCAGATCAGCTCGATAGTACCAAATTCTCAAAGGTCTTGTCACTACGAGTCTAATGAGCCCAAATTCGTTGGGTTTACTAGTAAGCATCGTAGGGTTCCCGCTCCCACCTTTGAACTCCATCACCAGACCAGCTCGATGGCTACTTTTGAATAAAAAAACAACATTCAAATCGGTTCACTCGTTTACGCTCCACGTGCTGAGAGACAGACAGACACACAGAGTGACTCACGCGTCAAACTCATAACACCCCTTTTGCCTTCGTCGGGCGGGGATTAAAAATTGGCATATTGGCAACATTGCATAAACGGATCACCAGAAACTGATACACAATGTCATCACCACCAGGCGTGCAGATGATAGCCGCCCTGCTAGACGATACCGACAACGGCGACCGACTGCTAGACGCGACCAGGAAGATGTGCGCTGCGTTCAGCGACCTGCTGAAGGCTGCTGAGCCTGAGGCCAAGGAGGTGAGGATACGAGGAATACTTACATGTAACCACAGCGTCACGACCTGTCCTCAAAATGTTGAATCAGGACAAGTGATGAATTAGAGAAAGTTAGGAATCAGGACAAGTGATGAATTAGAGAAAGTGAAGAGTTAAATAAATCGTTGCTAAATGTTCATGTTAGAAAGAGCCTGAGTCTTGATCATAATTACAAGTACTCGTTTGTTACACAAAATAATTTATTTTCACAACTATTGCGGGACGATGGCAGGAGGCCGGACGGGATGACACTCCGTGGAAAAACGGGCGGTCGCTTGTGTGGGACGCGACTTGTGTCGATACGCTGGCACAGTCTCACATACAAGCGACCGCCCGCAAGGCTGGTGCGGCAGCGGCAACCCTAGAAGGCAACAAAAGGCGCAAATATGCCACCCTTGGCCAGGGCTATATAATATATTTGTGCCTTTTAGAGTCGAAACTCTCGGTCCATGGGGCCCAGAGGCGCGAGTACTGTTCAAAGAACTCTCATCGCGCCTGGTCGGTGCCTCAAATGACCGGAAGGCTGGAGCCTACCTTGGGCAACGGCTGAGTCTTGCCATACAGCGAGGCAACGCCGCTAGTCTTCTGGGCACCTTGCCCAGCGACGGCGGCAGTGATCTGGCTCAAATTTTCTATTTAAATTAACATTTTCATTTAGTTATTATTTGCTTAATTGAAATGTATATAAACCTGTAATTATTTAAAAATAAATAACTATCCCCCCACTATTGTTTTAACATATTCCTATTCCACTCCACAGCCGCGTCAAAACCTCCTAAACGCAGCCTCCCGCGTTGGCGAAGCCTCCACCAGCGTTCTGTACACCATCGGTGAAGAAACGGAGGAGGATAAGGAAACCCAGGTAACCCCCCCACCGCACCGCAGAAAGAGCTCCCTGTATAGAAAACTGAACTACTGCTATGACAACTTCTACAAAGTATTCTTCGGCAAAGACCAGAAAGAATTCGGTGATGACTTCGGACAAGATATGTCGGATGATGAGGACTATAGTAAAGTGAAACATTACAATGATGATGGTATTTATGAGGATATTGATACGACTGGTGTGTATGGTAAAGGATTGGATGTGATACAGGAGGAGTCTGATAGCGATTATTATAGGAGTCTGGATTATTGCAGTGTGATGTTTAGAAAACCGATGACGATTGATGAGTTGAATAAAGGAAAGGTGAAGGAGGTATGTGAGGGTAAGAATGGTAGTAACTTTGATTCGATTTTGGAGAATTGCGAAGGTTATTTGGAAAAGGATGAACTGCCGAAATTGCAGCCGAGAAATAATGTCGCGGATAAGATTTATAACTTCAAGAAGGATTTCTCGCATCACAATTATGTCAATTTCAATTTCGACAATGTCAGTCATGATTACGAGAACGTTAATTTTGGTCAAAGGACCAAAAATGATATTCTTCGCGAACAGTTCTTTTCTGACTCGTTTAATAAAAATACTATTAACGAGCAACTGAACAAAGAGAAATCGAACAAAAAGATTGAATGTCAAAGCATTGTTAGTGACGTCACGAAAACTGGACCGAACGTCAAAGTTAGCGGTGCGTTAAACATGAAATTACTTAACCTAGACAAGTATAACCGTGTGCTGACCACAACTGAGACCCTCATGGAGTCTTCGGAAGCCAGTTTCACGAAATCCGAAATCAACCGACGCCGCGGCGACGATTTCGAATCATTCGTCAAGCGTAGCGAGAAATACTATACCACTGGGACCAACGACAGGTCTACCACTGTCGAGTTAAATAATTCCAAAACCGACCTGAAACCAAAGACTGAAATCCGAATTTTCTACAACCCCTCGTTTAGATCAACTGGTCAGTGGTCCCTGAAAGGTTTTTGTGAGTTTTGCAAACGCAGATGTCCAAGGACCGAAGTGAAATGTTGCCCGGAATGCTTGTGTTTGGAAAAAGAGTTGAAATTGATTTGGAAGGAGAACTGGCTGAACATATTGTGTTTTCTCGGTCTGATATTTATGTTTATGGCACTGTTGATACAGTGCTTCTTGCCGAACGCTTCATGTGAGAGAGATAACTTGACTGATGGCTTGAGTGTTGACGGTAGTTGTTTTGAGATGGTTTCTAAATAGTCGGGGCCTTAAAGATTGTGAGTTGTGTGTATGTTATGAGAAAGTGGCAGAGGGACAACTGTACCCACTTTTCTCACTCAAACATAGTAAGTTCATAAGCATGCGATATAGTAGTTGAGCTATGGGTTGATAGAAAGGTTCTATATGTTCTGGTGTTGCTAATCGCTAGTGTCGTTTATTACCTAGATGATACTGGCTCTCAAAATAATGTAGACTTTTGAATCAATCTTTTAATTCTAATTCTATAAACAGCGTATATTTTTACCGACTCATTCATGACAAAAAAGTCTTCTTATGCTCTTTCAATAGAATATCAAAGAAGATGTAATATTTCATACAAAACATCAACTTTAAATACAATCTATTACTTATAGATTTGTAATTTATACGTATTATGAAAGCTGTCAGAGCTAATAAATAAATTAACTTCGGTGTGTAGGCCTAACTTAAAACTAAAACTAAACTATGGGTACTTTAACATAGCGGTGGTTGAAAGTTAACTATACAGGTAGACTCCCAATAGTAAATACGTCCTATCCCATGAAGGCAGTCTAGGTCTAGGTATTAGACTTGTATGTGTGTGTGTGTGTAGTGTAAGGGCATGTCGGTACAGTCATGTAAACACACACAGGGCTAAGCCGCTTTCATAAAATGCAAATTTATTTTCTGACATTTTGCTAAAATTGTAAAATAGTTTTCTTAGAATTTTGGACCAAAATATTGTTGTGCCATATTTTTAATATTTATTTACTTGTGAGTTTAATTCATGAAGCTTCTCTTTTCCTCGATCTACTTTTCTAGTCATTCTAATGAATGCTTTATTTACTTTTTTTATTTAATGGAATCGCTACAAAATGTACAAAATACAACAAGTGTTTTTATTGTTTTTGCAAAACACCAAATCATTTGGAAAAGGAAAAGACTTGTTAAATGACATTTTGATTTACATATTTTACTAGATTTTAAGTGAAATGAGTCAGTTGCAAAAATTTGTATATCAATCAACAAGTAGTCACGACTAACGTCTTACTAATTTTCTTTGAATAAATTGTTATCAAACTGTTAAGATGCCATTTTTGCAACTGACTAGTTAGACCACTGAAACGTGGGACATTACATCATAACGAAAACTATGACATCACATTTTAGTGGTCTAACTTTTATATACAAAATTATTTACACAATTGTTAATTTATACATGGACAATGGTGTTATTTAAATTACTAATCTAGTCTTTTACGAAACTATATGAAAGCAGCTAATATATTTTTTGTTTTAAATTAATTTATTGACAATTTTAATAGCGTTATGGTTGCTAACGTACTTATTTTTTAATGTACATATGTGTTGGTACTTACTAAACATTTTTATCATACGTAAAAACGAAAAAACCACGATTTTAAGATTTTTTTATTTTGTATTTTTATTTTTAGAATAGCCTTTTCAAGTTTTTTGTTATACTTTGTTTTGATTTGTATAGATTAAGTTTTTGTATGTTTTTGAAGCTTATTCTCACAAACCGCCTAAATTTTGTTTTGTTATATGTCACTTCGCCATCATCAGTAGCCATTTTGTAATATTTTGTTAATACATTTGCTTTTTAGTTGACCATCAGAAGTTTTATTTATGACTAACTGTCCAAAAAAGTGAATGTAGTGACAAAAATATTATTATATTTTAGTTATCTCTAATCAGGTACTAATATACCCTTTAATGTACATTGTTTACTGGTTTTGGTGTGTGGAAATATTTTAAGAGACTAAAATGATATATCAAAGATCCTGATATAACTTGGTTACACATAAATGTGAGATTTATCTGTCACATCTGATTCAATTGTCTGTTTGTGTATGACAAAAAGGCGCTGTATGTACCTACATCGGCCTTGATACCATATGTAGAACCATAAGCACAGATAAGTAAAATGGCGTTCAATTGACACGTCGGAGTCAGTCAGTTTTTTTACAATTACCAATGAAATGGCACTTTTCCTAACTTGTCACTTTATGTGACTAGTCCCTTCATGGTAAAGTTAATCTAAAAATATAACGGAACTCTGCCACCTGATCTGAGAGAGTGGAAAAAGTGGTCAGTTAGGAAAAATGGCGCATTAGGAAAAGTGGCGAGTTAAGAAAAGTGACGAGTTACAAAAAAGTGGCGACTAAGGATATGGCAAGTTATAGAATTTGGAAGAACGTCGATTTTTGGAGGAATGAACCAGTAAATAAAATAACTGTACGGAGAATAATTATGGCCAAAGATTTAGGAATACTAATAATGTACTTGAAAGTACAGTTTAGTGACTCATATCGTTTTACCTGCTCATGAATTATTGTTATTATCATATGTTACCTTCTGAGGCTGGATTTTACCAACAAAAAGTTATCCGAAGAATAACTATCCCGGGGATAACTTGTATCTTTTTCATAGACACCAGTGACACCTAGATCAGGTGATCCATAACGTTTTGTTCAAAAAGTATGGAAACAGTAGGTATGTCACAAAATTAAATTAGATTAAAATGCCGCATTGATATTTAAATGCAGTATTAATTTGGTAATCGCCCTGCAGAATCTTTTGGCCACCACGCAACTTCACGCAAGTATGACTTCACGAATAGGTCAATCGATTATTTGTCTCTCCCTTCATCATCCTCAAACATAACTCATCTCTTTCCAGGACATCCTTCTATCCCTAGCGAAGGCTGTCGCCAACACTACTGCAGCCCTGGTACTGAAGGCTAAGAACGTAGCAGCCAGCTGCAAGGACGACCAACAAGCACAGACGGCGATTATATCCGCTGCCACGCAATGCGCGCTGGCTACCAGTCAGCTAGTGGCTTGTGCTAAGGTAGGCACTACCTCTACACTGGGTCTTATACCCTGGTACAATATTTCATCATCAATCAGCCTGCATTCACCCAATGCTACGTATAGGCTCTGGCTCTGTTTTGGGCCTCCCGCATTCACTGCCTACCAGCTATGGCGCTGAAGTCATGACAGTAATTCCCAACAGAGAATTCTGCTCGGTAGTCTTAGTAATAGTTGCGCTACTTGTCAGCTAGTGGCTTGTGCTAAGGTAGGAACTACTCTCAAAAATTGAGCATTTCCAAGCAACTATGATGCCACGCCATGGCTGCGTCAAGCAATTCACGGCAATGGCAACAATAGCTGTTGAAGCTAGTGATACAGGAAAAGTGATAATTGCTCGAAATTGCCCGTATTAGCCTACCTTTATAGTTCTACCTCGGCAGTTTTAAGTTGCGCAGAAAAGCGACCCATATTCCGAAAGTAGCCGAGTGTTGTTTATGTAATCAATATTCTCATTGGTAAATCTCAGTGCGCACTAACGATCTATTTAACCAATAGGTGGTAGCTCCAACCCTCCACAACCCAGCCTGTCGCGAACAGCTGACCAACGCGGCCCGGCAAGTCATGCAGTCAGTAGAACAGCTGCTGGCTAGCTGTGCTAATGCCCCGCACGCTGGGAAAGAGGAGCTGACTCAAGCTGCTAAGAGGGTGACGGAAGCGCTGGAGAGTTTGCTAGAGCAATGCGCTCACGGTATGTACTTGAACCTCTTTGTAGGTTCTGATGCCCTGGTACTTTTCAAGACAAATCTTATGCTGGGAAACCGATCTAACTAAGGGCCTCGTTATATTGAGGATTGAATCTTTCACTAGTCTATTCGTGATAAGAATGCAGTGAAATTTAAATCTGTTCGTTCGAAAGTTTCGAACAAACTTTCGAACGCGACGGTTGAGTCCAGCGGGTCGATTCTCGCGCCTTCGATATACGGATATCGAGACCAATATTGAATGATTCCCATACGAAATCACTCGATTCTCGCGCATTCCATATACGATATCTACGCCTATATCTAGTGTTTTTGTATGGGAATCTGTCAATATAGGTCTCGATATACGATATCTACACCTATATGGAGTGATTTTGTAGGGGAATCTGTCAATATAGGTCTCGATATCCGTAAATCGTAGGCGCGAGAATCATGTCACTGTCCTGTGAGTGTATGTTAACAGATTTAAATTTATTTCACTGCATTCTTATCACGAATAGACTGTAGGATTTATCCCATGCCTCTGCCCCGCTCGCTGGGAAAGAGGAGCTGACTCAAGCTGCTGATTTGACTGCTGCTAAAAGGGTGACGGAAGCGTTGGAGAGTTTGCTATAGGTGCCGCTATTCACGAAGACGCATGACGTAGCAAGTTGCATCTTTGTCTTTCAGTGGAGTGCCTCGATGAATAAGAAAGATGCAAATAGCTACGTCACGCGTCGTCGTGGATGGCGTTACCTATAGAGCAGGCGCTCACGGTATGTATGAGTTGAACCTCTTTGTTGGTTCTGATGCCCTGGTACTTTTAAGGGCTTGAGGCTGTGGCTATTCCCTCGCAGTGGCTGGTGTGTCAGCAAAAGGTTTCGTGTTCTATGTATATTTGATTATATCTACAGAAATAAGACTCGGACTTTGACTATATGTTGTGACAACAATACCCGTAGACTAATGCCCGGTTTCCTGAGCGCTAATTAGGTAAACAAATCAGCCTCAGTCAATCACGTGCCTCTATTCAAAATAGTGGCACGAGACTGGCCTAAACTGATTTAAGCAACCTGCTAACCTGACATAAAACTTGATTGCTTAATGTTTGCCCGCAGACCGTCAAGCGCAGCCCGTCCACTCGTCGGTCCACACCGTAGAGACTGTCATGGTGGCGGGCGAACAGCTCGTCCACGCCAACACGCCGTCAGAGATGCTGAAACACGCGCGCACGCTGGGAGAGGCGACCGCGAGACTCATCTCTGACATCAAGGTACAACTTAACTTGCTTGGATGGAACTAACTGATGACCAATGAGGAATGAAAGGTCTGTGTTGATGACAGGCTCGTTGCGTTAGTTGATAAGTTGCGTAGAAGTGTCGCGACACTGTAAAAGTCACTCACGCGCCAAAAGATCGCGTGGCGGGTTTTGATGCGGAAAATGTTAAATACTCATACTTCTATGATAGATGGTGCTATGTTAATCTTAGAATAATCTCTTAGCGTCATCTCGTGGTTTATGCAATAGTGATGCACTAAGCGATAAATTCTCGAACTGACAAAGCTTCCGTAGCATCTCTGATTACGCCGGTGATATTTTATTAACCGACTTCAAAAAGGAGGGAGTTATCAATTCGGTTGTATTATTATCATATATTTTTTATGTGTGTAACCTCGAAATTGGTATTATTTGTGAATCGATTTCAAAAATTATTTTTTTATATGAATGAATGGACCTTCAGGTTGGTCCCATTCTTTGAAAATCAGGAAACGGTCCAGTACTTAGGTTTCTGCATAGAGAATACTGTCCAGGTATCCAAAATAACATATTTTTGCCTTTCTGTGACCATGTGGTGTAGATAAATTCTGGCTGTAAACCGATATTCGTTTATTTTGTGTAATATTGTAAAAGATCATGAAGTCGGTTTTTTTAAGTTTTTACCTTGGTGAATTATGTCCTGTATAGTGAGTGCAGTGATATATCTGTGCGAGTGTACGTACCCTCTGTGCGAGATGCTAATGAACATGTGTGCCTGTATTTAAACCTCTCCGTGTTCTCTGCAGACCGAGGCGGAACACCAGCCTTCCTCGGACGCGCAACGCAAACTCATCGCGGCCGCCAAGCTGCTAGCCGACGCGACAGCCAAGATGGTGGAGGCTGCCAGACAGTGCGCTTCCTCGCCGCAGGTTTGATACTTTCCACTTTACTAATAATCATACAGGTATAAGTTGATACATGAACACTTACGCTCTTATTCATAAACGTCTTATTCATAAAATGCCGGTAACGGGTTCACTCTCAGAAGCACACCTGTCGAACAAACGAACAATGGAAAACAATAGATAGATAATATGTGTCGACGAGAAGATTAAAATTCGTTTGTCTTTCACTTTGGCATTTGTGTTTGTGAGAAAATGGACAAAACGCATTTTAGTTGTCAAAGGCTTGATAAGTTTTATGAATTAAGAGGGTGAGTTCACAAAACAAATTGGAAAAGGTTCCTTCTAAACAGTATAAATAAACAAATGACAGTCGTATAAGATTCTGCTTTTAATTAGTTAAATGACACATGAAAAGCGAAATCGTTTCGTGCACCTCCGAGGGAAATCCATGAATTTTACAGCTTATAACGTCGTATTTTTTGATTGCTTTGAACTTGTAGTTTGATTTTTCACAGTTCCAAGGTCCCACAGACCTGAGCAATTGATATCAATTTCCGCTTGATATCTCCACGCGTTCCCGATAAAAATGATCTTGACGGATGGACTAAAAGACAGACACACAGACGGACAACAAAGTGATCCTATGTACTCGTATGCCCGTCCAAATCCACGGCCCGCGTTTTTCAATCTACCCACATCGAGATACAGTTCATAATCTATGAAAAAAAAAAACCTATGTTAGTGGAATGGATGAATCAGCGGACCTTTGAGTGGCTATAAGTATTTTTTCATCACATCTATTCAAAAAGATCTACTTTAGTCCCGGCAAACAGGGACTAAAGTAGGTCATTTAGTCCCTGGGGACTAAAAGTAACTTTTTAATTTTGTTGCCAGTACAAAGGAAAAAAAATGCTGTCACTAATCAGTTTCACTACCACTCAGGCTGACAGACCCAATTAAAAGAGAGATCGATTCTAAACGCCGCCAATAAAAAAAAAAGTTTGTACTAAAATGCGTACTCGACACAGATTAGATAATCCGATCGACCGAATCGATTGACACCGATTGGTGACAACAGAGAAACAACCTTACAGAATTGATATCGAAACACGGACCAAATAATTTAAAAAGTTGTGGAAAATTTGTAAACAAAGCGCGCCAAATCTGAATGCTGTAATTATTTCAATTTCGTTTGCGGATATGAGTAAAGAATATGAGTGAAAGTGAGTGTCTAACTCCAGATGATACCAACAAACGCGAATGACAAATACAAGATCTGTTACCAATAAAATCACGAGGAATATAGGTATGTAAAAACTAGTGGTTATCTGAAAATGCTTTATGAACCAATTTATAAGATTTAGCCAATACTAAACAATCTTTAACTATGTGGAGGACATTTTGTAATTCGTAATTTCTTTATTGTACTAAGACAAGAATGACATACAGAAAACTTATAACAGATAACAAGAGATTTCTTCCAACAAACCATTACACACAACATATCACGACAATTGTGTAAATAAATATAGGGTCTAACAGAAAGGGGTGTACAAGCCGAAAGAAGGTTGTTAGGGACATCATTTTGAACAACTTTCACAATGGGACCGACTTGATCAGAGCAACTTTATTTTTCACTCCACCATACAGATCAGCTGAGCGCTAGGCCCGAAATGTACTGAGTTAAAAATAAAGTTGCTCTGATCAAGTCGATCCCATAGTGAAAGTTGTTCAGAATGATGTCCCTCTTTCCGCTTGTACACCCCTTTCTGTTACACCCTGTACAGGTACATGTATGTTATTTTATTGATTACTTACTACTTTTCTCATAGAGGGTGATGAAAAGTAGAGTGTCCACCTCAGGAGTAAAAACTATTTTTGGCTCGAGTGATGTACTTTGAATCCCTCGCTCCCTCAGGATTCTACTTTTGAGTCCCTCGTTACACTCGGGACTCAACTCTAGAATCCCTCGGTCGCTCAGGAGTCAAAAAACACTCTCGCCCTAAAAATAGTTCTTTAATCCCTTGGTAAACAATCTACTATTTTCCTTTTCAATGATTGAAACCCTGTAAACTACGGATCGGTCCAGTAGTTACATTTCCACACCAAAAAAACTGTAATTTTGGGGTATCAAATGGCTGCTCAAGCACTTTATGAGTTGTGACGTTGAAGACAGCGAACAAACGCTAAATAATTAAATGTCATCCATCAAACTTGCCTAGACGTTGTGTCTGGTGTTTAACTGTTAGTGTAACTCGCAGGACCGTGACAAGCAAGTCGCGCTTCGCAAGGCGGCTGAAGAACTCCGCTACATCACTGTGGACTACGCGCAGGGACAAGACATCGTGTCCTCACAGGTACCCAGCTGACAGAGTTTTAACCACTATAGTTTGTAAAACATAGAACTCTGTGACAGATCTAATGAAAAATCAAGTATCTGATTTTGCGACGGTGAAATGTACAGAGACAAACATTATCGTACGCAAACTGGTGTAACCGTTCGGAAGTTTGCCTTTGATGAGGCAAGACCACGGAACACAAACCAGTGGAACTGTCAAGTAGGCGTGGCGAGTGTGCCATCATTAGGCGCCGTTGACCATAAATTGCCGTAGTCCGTCACAGTGATTTGTGCGTGACAGTTGTGCAAATCTCAAAATCGAGTAATAGAAAAAAGCGGTAGAGATGCCTTATAGCTCCATTTTGGATTGAAAAAATGCTAGCAATGCACGCATGTTGGCTTTTCGTACCATAGGTACCATAGTAATTAATATAATTTTAATAAATTTCTCATTTTTCTTTCCACGCGCGCTCAATGCTGCCATCTATGGTCGAGTGGCTAAACTACTTCCACTACTCGACGCTAGATGACAGAAAGTAGTATTGCATCTTTTAGTTTTGTATCCGAACGTCTTAAATAACAAACATGTTCAATGTAAAGTGAACAGTATTAGTCACGCCATGAGCACACAGCTCCTTTGAATTTTTGTAATATTTGTGAAGAATACGCTATACACTATCATTGGCAACTACTATCCTGACATCTTGCTGCTGAAACTCCACTCCATTTGGTCCTTCGAGCCGGATTCACCAGAAAAATAAGGAGCATATGGGAAGGACGAGCAGCGGTCAAACGAACGTGCGACGTAGTATGCCAGAGGGACAAAAATTCAAGGGAGCTGTGTGCTCATGGCGTGAAGCGCTGTACCAGAGAGAGGTTATCTATGCTACGACGTCACAAGGCTCTTCGCCCCTTGCCTTCCCCGCTGGGGTCTGCTGCTGTCATGCTTAGACACAATGTTAAACGCTAAGGATAGCGAAACGAAACGATAACTTTTTATGTATGCTATTTGATATTTGGAATCGCTACGTGACGTCACCTTAGCGAAGCCAAATGTCAAATCGCATACATCTTTTCCTTTCGCTAGCGTTAGCGTTTAACTTTATCTAGGGGGGCTGGTCTTGGATGTTCACACGTTTCTGATGTCGCTGTTTCTGGTACCCACGACACAGGGTCTCCTAGTGTGGGGCCAGAAGCAATGTGTTTGCCTGTATGCGAATGTTATGTTATATCCGCAGGTGTCCCGCCTGTCGTCGTCCGCCAGCGCCGCCGCCTCCGCCGCCCAGCAGCTCGTGACCGCCGCGAACGCCGCCAGACCGTACAACACCAACACTTACTCGCAGGTTTGTGCAACGCAGCCTTTCACCAGACTTTTGACAGCCGCTAAATGGAGATTAAGCGCTATTTAAGTACAACGCTGCCAAGTTACGTGGTCAAATATGGCAAGGTTAGTGCCTGTCAGCCAGGTGAAACCGGCACCTTTGGTCCGGGCGATTCTTGGGGCGGTTTGTTTGTATAATTTTATATTTATAATTGGACTTAGATATAAAACCAACTTTTGTCGCAACATCTAACATTAACTATTAACCTACAATCAACACTTACTTCGTATAAAATCAATTCGCTAAGATTAGAGCCAGGTTCACACTCAACATGGCTGCGTTGTATTTATATTGTGATGAAACTCCTTTTTTAACCGACTTCCCAAAGGAGGAGGTTTACAATTCGTCCGGATGTTTGTTTTTTTTTTTTTTTTTTTTTTATTTGTGTATGTTCCCCGATAGCGCCTAAACGGGTGGACCAATTTGGAAAATTATTTTTTTGTTTGAAAGGGTTTACCTTCCCATTGGTCCCATTGACACCAGGTCAGGATCTGATGATGGGATCCTGGAGAAATCGAGGGAACTCTTCAAATATTATAGGCAGACCTATAGTGATTTTTGTGTTTTTCATAATAACTCGTGCAAATGCACATGGTAAGCATAATATTGTGATGCGGAACTGCTGATGAAGACCACATATGGCCACCAGATCTGCTCAATACTAGGTACAAATACAATGCGTGGCTGACGGGCAGGCAACGCATAGCCTAAACCGGTGGACCTAGAGCCATGAAACTTTGTACAGGGGTTCCTTAGTAGCGTGGGGTAGCACTGATATGGGATTTGACAAAATTAATTCCCCAAGGGGGGGGGGATAAGGGGTTACATTTTGTATTAAACTCAATCTAATCAAATAGGGTTTGTGGAAGTCGGTTTTTTCTAAAGTTTACTTTTTGTTTCAATTATTGAAAGAGAAGCGTGGTTCGACTAGCAGCCAAATGGGTCGATGACATTACCAATAACCCTGGATTCGATTGGCACAGGACCGGATAAGTTGGCACAAAATGGAGAATCTTCTAACATTTTACTAATAAAAGTACTTATTAATTATGATTTATAGATATGAGCCACAGTTAAAAGATCTAAATCCAAATCATTTGCAACATTGTAGTGTCAAGTCCTTAAAATTAGGAGGTCCCGACAATGGACCCTGTAAGGGCACTGCCGCGTAGTTTTCTCACAGGGAGCACTTATCCAGTGGAGAGCGCATAGATTTTCCTTTGAAACACAACTCACCAATTTTCGGGCGGCGGGGGACGAGGTAAGAGAGCTGTGATTGGTCAGCCGCTGCGAAACTGTCTGGCGGCCCGTCATCGCACATAGGATGCTACGTTGAATACAACTTAACGTTTGGCGAGACGCATTCCCCCGCAGGCGCAGTCAATTGTATATATAGTCTCTGTTTTTTCATAACCTCTAAATTGTAACTCCACCCACAGGAGACCCTCCTCTCGGAATGCTCAGTGCTGTCGGAGCAGATACCCCACGTGGCGGACGCTGTGAAGATATGCCAGTCGCAGCCGGAGCAGCCGGCCGCGCAACTTGACCTCATTTACGCGTCTGAGGCGTTGCTGCAGGTGAGTTAGCTGCTTGGTGGGCTCGTAGGCATGAATGGATGAATGAATGAATGAATGAATGAATGAATAAAAGTATGATTTATTGGATGCATGAATGATTGAATGAGTGAATTGAAATCGATTGTTTCGAAAAAATCAAGTACATCATTCTCAAAGCTGATCTTTCAAGGTATAGACAAAATTACTGAAATGTTTTGGCTTAAATTTTAAATTAAATTAGGTTTTTTAACGACAAACAATATACTATCACAGCTTGGCCAACACTTTTTTTTATCAAAGCCATCGCTATTAATTAATCTTCATACATTAAATAAACCGTTTCTTAATTCGGACATGTCTTGGAGATAAACGTGAACATTTATTTGCACACAAATTAAACTCACCCAATAAAAACTTTTCGTTCATTCATCATTCAATCGTTCAGTTATGGTTGTGGGTTGTAGCACAGATACTATAATATTATACGTTGTAGTAACAAATCAGACGTTTTTCCAGGTGTTTCCATACCATCGATTCTTTATTGAATGAAATACCCAATGTCTAGGAGTGAGTGAATGAACGAATGGACTCTTATTGACTGGGATCATACCTATTATTTTCTAACAACCACTGTTTGACTCCGCAGCCAAGTGGGCACGTGATCCAATCTGCGCGCGCCGCTTTGCCCACTATCACGGACGGGGCCGCGGCGAAGAACCTCGCTGATACCACGCAGTACTACACGGCCAGCGTTAGCGAGCTGAGGTGGGTTGGGCCCACACTAGGGTACCTGTAGGAACGAGTCAATAAAATCTTGTTTTCAATTCATTTGTCTTGGTTTACTTACCGTTGCTGACATTTTTGCAAGATGGCGTCAAAGCAACAGCTGATTCTATTCAGATTCAACTAAATAGACAGGGTGTAACAGAAGGGTGTACTTAGTCACATTTTAGGGGGTTGTTAGTGAGACCCTGGGAGACCATTCTGAGCCACTTTTACTATGAAACCGATTTGACCAGAGCAACTTTATTTTTCATTGCTCCATACGTTTTGGTCCGGGCGGTCAGCTGATTTTTATTGAGAAGTGAAAATTAAAGTTGCTCTGATCAAATCGGTTTCATAGTGAAAGTTTCTCAGAATGATGACCATAACATATGACAACACCTTTCTGTTACACCCTGTAGACCAGAATCTAAGTTAATAAAACTTGTAGCGAGCGTAGCTTTGGTTATTTAGCTGAAATATGAACTTTAATCATTTGCCTAGAAACGATTGGGTAACTCAAATGAGTCCTTCTGTTGCTTGCCCGACGGACATGACAGTTGATTATATTTAGGACGAGATTACTACCCGGACTTTTTAATCGGCTTCACACAAATGGCGGCGCGTGAAATATTAATAAAAACTCGCTTTCTTTTAACTCTCCCCGGGTTTCACCCAAACGGCGGAGATATCAGTAAGAATAGGTAATAATTTATCATTACTAATACTAGGTACAACACTCTATACAGGGTTACTTTTGGGCCCCTTGCCAATTACTATTATTTTAGGGACATCGTTCTGAGCAACTTTCACTGAGAAACCGATTTGATCAGAGCAACTTTATTTCTCACTTCTCCATACAAATGAGCTAACCCACTCAGGCCAAAATGTACTGGGAAGTGAAAAATAAAGTTGCTCTGATCAAATCGGTTTCTTAGTGAAAGTTGCTCAGAAAGTAGTAAAAAAAATAGTAAATTTTTGCTAGGGGTCCAAAAATAATCCTGTATATAACACCCATTTATTAGGGTACCGTACCCGACGGGTGCCAAGCGGTACCCTATTACTAAGCCCACGCTGTCCGTCTGTCTGTCTGTCTGTCTGTCTGTCTGTCTGTCAGCGGCTCCTGTCCAGCACGAACCGTAATAGCTAGAAAGTTGAAATTTTCACAGAATGTGTATATCTGTTGCCGCAACAACAAAAAACACTGCAATACGAAAGATATTAAAAATTAAGGGGGCTCCCCATACAAGAGACGTGTTTTTAATTTTCTTTCATTTATTGTTTTTTGTGCTCATAAGGACTAGACCTATTATTCTACAACACAACACCCAATCCAGACGTACTGTCACGATAAGGTACAAGAAGGGTACCGTCTTCTTGTGCGATTCCGACTCGCTCTTGACCGATTTTATTTCTTGCAGACACGCCGTATACCGCGCCCGCATATCCACCAAGGGTCTGGAAATGGAGGCGGCGTCAGACATCATCCGCTCCTTGCAACAGGAGCTCGATGACTACTCCGAGGCGGCGCGGGCGTTCGAGCTGAGACCGCTGCCGGGACAGACGGTACGGCAACCGAGGGGCACAGGGCTGTACGGTTACTTTAGGATCCGGAGATGGATGAACGAAAATGGACAAGTATAGCCGGAGTCGGGCTGTACCGCCTGGAGAAAGGCCTATGTTGTATGTCGAAGGGCCGTTTTCAATAACCTATCTATCCGCAATCATAATAATTAAAACAAAAAGTAAACTTTAGAAAAAACCGACTTCCACAAACCCTATTTGATTAGATTGACTTTAATACAAACTGTAAACCCTTACCCCCCCCCCCACCTTGGGGACTTAATTTTGTCAAATCCCATCTCTATCCTACCCCACGCTACTAAGGAACCTCTGTACAAAGTTTCATGGCTCTAGGTCCACCGGTTTAGGCTATGCGTTGCCTGCCCGTCAGCCACGCATTGTATTTGTACCTAGTATTGAGCAGATCTGGTGGCCATATGTGGTCTTCATCAGCAGTTCCGCATCACAATATTATGCTTACCATGTGCATTTGCACGAGTTATTATGAAAAACACAAAAATCACTATAGGTCTGCCTATAATATTTGAAGAGTTCCCTCGATTTCTCCAAGATCTTATCATCAGATCCTGACCTGGTGTCAATGGGACCAATGGGAAGGTAAACCCTTTCAAACAAAAAAATAATTTTCCTAATCGGTCCATCCGTTTAGGCGCTATCGGGGTATGGACATAAAAAAAAATAAAAAATATCCGGACTAATTGTAAACCTCCTCCTTTGGGAAGTCGGTTAAAAAGTATCTGTTTTGACTCGACAGACCACAAGCTGAATTGAAAGCGTAGACGTAAGATATTGTCATGTCATGTAAAATATAGTAGACAATTGGCGTTTTACGCGAGAATTGGCCCCCTGGCATGCGTCTACCTTGGTTAATCACATCGTGTCTTCGCAGGCCGAATGGGCGTCAACTACCATGAACAACGCGTCGCGCCAAGCGGCTTCGCACACCGCGCAGCTCATCTCAGCGGTGAGGGCGTCCGAGCCGGCGCAGTGCAGCAAGCAGGCCGCCGGGCTCGCAGCCAGTCTGAGGAGCTTCACTGCGGGGGTGCGAGCCGCGGCTGCCAACACTGAGCCGCAGCACCAGGAGAGGTGAGCTAGCAAGTTGTTGGAGCTAATGGGCAAGGAAAGTGGTTGGAAGTACCAGGGTTGCATAAGTTCTATAGAAGTCTAAGCTAGCAAGTGGTTGTGGCTAAAGGGCAAGGAAAGTGGTTGGAAGTACCAGGGTTGCATAAGTTCTATAGAAGTCTAAGCTAGCAAGCCGGCTCAGTGCAGCAAGCAAGCCGCTGGGCTCGCAGCCAGTCTGAGGAACTTTACTGCGGGGGTGTACCAGGTTTGCATAAGTTCTATAGAAATCTACGCTACCAGAGCTGAGTTGCAGCACCAGGAGACGTGAGCTAGCAAGTTATTGTGGCTAAAGGGCAAGGAAAGTGGTTGGAAGTACCAGGGTTGCATAAGTTCTAAGTCTAAGCTACCAGAGCTGGGTCGTAAAACTGGGAGAGGTGAGCTCGCAAGTTTTAGGGTTCCGATTCTTAAAAAGAAATAAAGAAACGGAAGATCACTTCGTTGGCCGTCTGTCTGCCTGTCTGTCTTGCCCGTCTGTCAGTAGTATCAGGCTGTAATTGATATCAATTGCTCAGTATTGTGGTCTCTTTAGAGCTGTAAAAAAAACTTCTAGGACAACGCAATCAAACGTTTTATTCAGTAAAATTGTTGGATTTCCATAGCATTCGCAAGGGAATCAAAACCTATTGGGGTACTTCTAGTTGACCTCTAGAATCTTGACATTTTGTACTAAGTAAGGTCTTGCAGAACAAGTGAGAAGGTCCTATTTCCATTTTTACAAATTTTACAGGAAACTAACAAAACTAAATAAGAGTTTTGATCAAAACATGTTTTATAAAGAGAAATAAGCCCTTTTGTTCGGAACGTCAAATTTTAAGTTTTTTTATATTGGAAATACGTGCTTTTTGCACAGAATTTTAACAGATATCTATGAGATTTAAGTTACAGTTTTGGAAAAAAATATAAAAAAACTTGCCAAAGTGAAATAGGACCTTTTTAACAGACACTCCTCAAGTAAAGTAATAATTCTGAAAACCGTATTTTAGACCACACTTTTCTTCAACTCTAACCCCTTGCCCGTAGGGTGATCTCGTCCGGCTACCAAGTGCTGGAGTCTTCTGTGACCCTCGTGGAGACGGTGAAGCACTACATGAGTACCACTGAGACAGTCGACGTCAAAAGTCTGTTGGACATCTCCAAGAGTATTACCCAGGTTTGTGGTCATTTTAGCAGCAATGAGAGGCATTCTTATCAATAAATATTAGGTACGCCTCACGAAGACATATTTTTGTGATGAGTAAGTGAGAGAATCGTTACAAGTGTAGGTCCTTAGTCTCTGACTACTTCTTTTCCGAGAAAAAGGCGTGAGCATATGTATGTAAATAAATGTTTGTCCTATATGTAAGTGTAAAGTACGCCTCAGACTACATAATGAACCTTAATCACCAATGAAACTATATTTTAAAATTTTAACCCTTCGACATTCCTCTATGAGAACCATATATCAACGATGTATGTTAACCCCTCATCGCCCTCAGGGTCTGGAGCGCACGGTGGAGTCGGTGCCGACGCACGTTGAGTTGGACAACGCAATGGAGAATATCAGCGAGACACTGAACATACTCAACATGGGAGAGCTGCCAGCTTCTGATAGGAATTACAGGTGCATTATATTTCTTTCTAATGAGCTTGATGGTAGCAGGAGAAGCAGGTTCGAATCCCGGTGCTGACCATGTATCAATGTGATAATCTAACTGGTATCCAGGTAAATTCCTGTGCCCTTCGGTAGGGTCATTAATGGGCTACGCTGCACAAACAATAGTAAATAATCTCATATAGTAATAATTATATGTACTGTACACATGGGTCTACTCCTACTCAGCAATCCACCTGTCTCATCCCTATTTGGTTTGCTGGAAGAGATCTCTTATTAGAGATAAGCTCGCCTTTGTACACGTTTTCTATGTTTTTTATTGACCTATGTAACTGTTTGTGTGCAATAAAGAAATTATGATTTATGAATCTCAAAAGCTCAAACCACAGTGCATTGCCCTAGAAACCAGTCCTTGTAAGCTTAGTTGGGGGCACCGAATGAGAAAGTAAATAGTTTCGTTTATCGACTTTGGTTACATGCATGGGCTATCGGAATCGGGAGTAGAGCGGGGTGTTTGTTAATTATTTTATTATATTTTATTAATCCAAAGAGGGGCGATGGACTGAGTCCGTACGTCTCTCTTCGGTGTATTTCCTTAGACTTAAGTAGAAATACATAAAATTGTATTTTTTAAGGCCCTCACATATTTTAAAAGTGGTACGGGGGAGTTTCTTGCCCTTCTTTGCTCCATCCCTAAGCCCACAACTTCCGAACGGGCGGTAGTGTACAAAAATATTTATTATATTGACGTTGACTTTAACAAAAGTATGGCCAAATCACCGCCTACTGACACAACAACACGGGGCCCGCTTTCAATCAACTGCCTGCTTGGTGCAACATGTTTTTATTAAAACTATAAACCAATTCATCCATAACTCCATCTTACCCCCCAGCGAGCTCCAATCCGAGTTGAACTCAGCAGCAGCAGAACTGAACGAGCGTTCGTCGCGCGTCGCTCAGTCTGTAGAATACAGTCAGGAGCTGGGGCCAGCGAGCGCTAGGTTTGACGAGGCATTCACAAGGCTGTGTGGGACCGCGTTGGAGATGGCTGGACACACGCAGGTATGTCCCTTGTACAGTTTAAGAACCTTCCAGATCTTTCTACTACCTACCTTAAATGGGCAGTTTGAGATCCTTCGAGCTCATTCTTTCTGGTTTATTGACAGGTTAAGATCCTTCAATAAAGTTACCGGGACGCAGGTACACGCGTTCCCAGAACATTCTAGTCTCTTGGCTATCTGAAATTTTCGATGGGTACAGTGGAGATATCGAATGCGCGAGAATCATGTCGCTAGAAAGTGGTAGCAACAACAATGTCCGTAGTTGTAGAAGTGACACAATGTTTGTGTTTCATTTGACTCCTTCTTCTACATACATTTTTCCTAGAACATTACAAAACTTCCTAGACCTTTCTCCCTAGAAGGACTTCGGCTATCTAGAATGTTCGATACCTTCCGGAACATTATAAAACTCACCGTTCACATACCTAAACTTGTGTCTGGCAGCGCACAAACTTCAACATTGCTATTTTCTCCCCCCAGGATATAGAAACCCGCACGCTCATGATCAACTCGATGAAGACAGTCACGGTCAACTCTTCTCGTCTTCTCGCCACGGCCAAGAGTGTCAGCCAGGACCTGACCAGACCCAATGCGAAGAACCAACTCGCGGCAGCGGCTAGGGCTGTGACGGAGAGCATTAATCGCTTGGTGAGTGATACCACTTCTTTCGTAATCCGTAATGTCTTTTTTGTACTCACATGACATAGTATACAGATAGCTTATCGTAGAAAAATCATGTACGATGGCGAGTTTATCTCTAAAAAGAGATTTCTTCCAGCAATCCATGTTGGGTAGAAGACGGAGATGATAGGAGGTAAGGTACATCTTCTGAGTTTTAAATGGTTCTGTCCAATTCAATTTCTTCACGCACTTAGGATTTCTTAAATTGCATGTGTTGTATATTTCACTGCAGCGGAGCAAGTTGCTATGAACACATTGGCGCCATCTTTGTTCTCAATGTTTGTTCTCATCATAGCTCTCTATGTACAATAATGTACATCCCGCATTTTCAACTACTTACGCGATGCAGGCCCCTATGTAAAACACCACTCAGACTACCAGCGCCATCTCTGTTCACACTCCTCACAGCGCCATCTAAGTTTACATCGTAACATCTCTCTTGCAAAATGGAGTACCTATTGAAACACTAGATAAAATGGAGTATTGTATTTATAAAACCGGATACAAGGGGGCTCAATTGTGTCTCTGTCAACTCCCGTATTAGAAAAGGTGTGACGCTGTAGTATGTATGTATGTTTATCTCTCAACAATCTCAACAGATGGACGTATGCACGCAATCGGCGCCGGGCCAGAAGGAGTGCGAAGCGGCGATACGCAGCATCCAGTCGACGCTGCCGCTGTTGAACTCGCCGACTCAGCCGGTCTGCTCGCTCGGATACTGCGGGTGTCTGGATACGGTTGTGGAGCAGGCCAAGTGTCTGAGTGAGTATAATTAAAACAAAAAGTAAAACTTTAAAAAAAAACGACTTCCACAAACCCTGTTTGATTAGAAACCAATTTCAAGTGCTTTTTGAGTCTAATACAAACTGTAACCCCCTATTTCCCCCCCATTGGGGATTTAATTTCGTCAAATCACATCTCAGTGCTACCCTACGATACAAGGAACCCCTGTACAAAGTTTCATCCAGAAACAGCGACATCACAAACATGTAAACATCCAAGACCTGGGGTTTTTTTCTCCCCAGCCGGGATTCGAACCCAGGACCTCTCGCATGGTAAGCAGATGCGCAACTGCTGCGCCACAGAGGCCGCCAATAAACTCTTTCGTTCGCCGTAGTCTTATCCGTCTTGGTCACCTCATTGTATAGTCTAACGTAGCATTGTATTCTCAGGCGAAGGCATGTCCGGAATGGCGAGCGCAGTGAAGACTTCCGAACATGACAAGTTCGCGGCGGGTGTCTCGGCGGTCAGCGACGCCGTGTGCGGACTGGTCGAGTGTACCGCTCAGGCGGCTTATTTGGTAAGTGAATGAACGAATTAGTGAGTGAATGAACGAAGGAGTGAATGAATGAAATAATTGGTGAGTGACTGAAAGAACGATTGAATGAGAAAATGAATGAGTGAGTAAGTGAATGAACGATTAATTGAGTGAAGGAACGAATGTGTGACCAACGAAAAGTTAATTGAATGAACGAACGGGTGAGTGAATGAATGACAGAGTAAGTAAATGAATGATTGAGTGAGTGAATGAACAAGTGAGTGAGTGGATACAGTTTGCGGTGGGCGTGGCGATGCTCAGGATGAGGTGTGCGGTCTGGTGGGTCAGGCGGCTTATTTGGTGAGGAATGAACGAGTGAGTGAGTGAATGAAGTTTGTTTACGGTCTAAAATAAATACTAGAAGAGATCATTGTTTCTGGTGACAGATACTGGCATAATGATATTCGTAAAACCTTCTAAGCCCCATATGTTTCCACAGGTGGCAGTCTCAGACCCGACAAGCGTGGCCGGCCGTCCCGGCCTGGTCGACCAAGCGCAATTCGCTCGCGCGGCCGTGGCCATACAGCAGGCTTGTGCGGACTTGTGCGACCGCGCCAGCCCGCAGCAGCAGGTAACATTAGCCCATGAACACAGCCGATAGCCGAAAGGAGAGTGAACGCGTCCGTGAACTCAGTCTATCTTCCTGGCGTTTCTCCTGAAAATAGCAGGATTTTACCATGCTTTTTCCGACCAAAATGTTAATATAATGATAAATGATAATGTTTATTCAATAAGAAAAGGTACAGTTTCATGTTATAATAACTTAACTAAAGATACATCATCTGTTTATGAGATAACGTGTATCAGAGTTGATATTCCCCAAGGTAGAGTTTCCCCTGTGTTTTGGGATAAGTAGCGAGGCTTCTCGCTTAAAAACTTGAATCATAAAAAGTTACCAAAACAAATCAAGTATTTTTCTATTTCAATCTAATGTAGATCTAAAACTTAAAAGGAGATGTATTTTTCCGGTACTGATTTTTGAACAATAATCATATGCGTTTTTTCTATGAATAAAGCCTACGAAATTATATTTTTTATTAAAGCCGCCATATACTGTATCCTTTGCTTAGCTAAGCAGCAAAAAAAACTGTCATTCATTCAGTTGTCATTCTTGACACTTTCCCCATGTTCCGAGTCACGCCATAATCGATTACAGCGTCTACGATGCCATCGTTTTGTATCGTCAAAGCTGACTCGGAACGTCTTCGTAGACTCTGTAATCGATTGTGGCGTGACTCGGAACAGAGGGCTGTTCACATTGATGGAACAGAATAGTGTAGCCATAATAAATTATTGTTCTGGGTGGCAGTTTTATTTCAAAATAATAATTATTTTTAAAACACAAAAACTAAAAAACGGCGGTTTTCAAAAAATATCATGATAATTATATATTTAGAATCCATAAATTATATTCTTTCATACAAATATGGTTTTAACTTGGTTCATGACTATTTCGAATAAAGTACCAACTGTCTAGGAAAAAGTACACATCTCCTTTGAAAGAATGTAATTTAAATTTAAAAGTTTTCTTTTAGTTTTTATTCATCGTGTGCAATTTTCCGCATTCATCTCAGCTCTTCCTGTTGACACAATCACAGGCTATAAATAAATTCATCAGTCATTCCTATCTGACTCTTGATTTTTCCCTCTGGCCTACTTCCACACATTCATTATGTTACCCACCCCAAATCCAACTCCATCTATACACAGACACATACATTGCTTCTGACCCCACACTAGGATACCCTGTGTTGTGAGATGAAGGAGCGTCGTCACACACATGTAAACATCTAAAGACAGGGGGATTTTTCTGGATTCCAAGACGGAACCCCCTAGCTTGGTAACATCATAACTCTGTCCCAGCCGGCTAGAATTTCAGGTTCAGGACCTCAACGATGACATCAACACACAGAACACTCTGTTTGAACGAATGCAACGAATATTCGGCATCTATTCGGTATACAGTATCCGGCCTATTCGGCCACTTTACCCTTCTATTCGGTCTATTATACTATTCGGTATTTGGCCCCAGTCACTTTTTCTGTTATTCGGCCTATCACTAGCCTTTGCATCTCTACCATGCGACAATCAACGTTATATTAACCAGCCCATTCAACCCCCCAGGTCCTATCAGCAGCGACAATAATCGCCAAGCACACCAGCGCACTGTGCAACGCCTGCCGCGTCGCGTCGAGCAAGACGACGCAAGCCACCGACAAGCGACACTTTGTGCAGGCGGCGAAGGATGTTGCAAACTGCACGGCGGCGTTGGTGAAGGAGATCAAGGCTTTGGATAGCGATTATAGTGACGTGAGTAGCGTTATAATAATAATAATAATAAATCTTTATTTCAGACACAAGTCCATAAAAATTACAAAAATCACAAAATAATGCACAGAAACAAATATTATACAAGAACATTAACAATTATTTAGAAAGTTGCGGTCGAAGTAAATCCGACCAAAACCTGAGCAGGCCGTGACTAACTTCATAGACCGTCTTCACAATGCTATCACTAGCAAGATTATTATGCAGGTTATGCCTGAAATTAGCCACCCTGTGTCTTATCACTGCGTCAGCGCACGGCAGCCGCGCCTCCGCGAACCTCGTAGACGCGCTACACCACCGCGGCAGGCGGAACAGAATACGGAAAGCCTCATTGTACTGCACCTTGAATCTGAGATAGCTCTCTACCTTATAACTGTACCAGAGCTGAGGCGTGAAGATCTACAGTAAATGATTGTACTCTACAAAGCTCAGATCAGGGCAGATGGCGTTGAAGTATTTTTTTAGGGTTCGTTTGTCAATACAAACTAGACAATAGTCTGTTTTTCAAGTGGTCTACTTCTGCCTACCGCTCTTCCGGGAAAAAGGAGTGTAAGTATGTGTATTTAAAGCATCGCGCACATTAGGACGGGCCGCAGCGTGCCGGGTCGCAGCGCACTATCGCACACTGTGTCGGGGCGCAACAGGCCCGCTGCGGCCCGTCCTAATGTGCGCGATCCTGAGGCAGACAACCAGTCCGATAGACGAATGATATCGCCAAAACTGCCGGCCAAGACAGCAATTAAAGTCTTCGCAAAATAAAAGACCCGTTCTGACAGTTCACACCCATGAAGTTTTAACCCCTAATGCGTAGGTAATAATGGCTTTTATTTTTACTGTAGCGTAAAACCGCTTCTATTATCTACGCGTTTGGTGTTAAAACTTCATGGGCGTGAACTGTCAAAACGGGCCTTTTATTTTGTGAAGACTTTAATGGCGTAATGAAGCTAAGGTCTTTATAGGTAGGTAGACATGGACGGAGAGATGGAAAGATGTTCAAAATAGTCTTTCGTCCCCACAGGCCAACCGGTCCCGTTGCGCCGCGGCAACAGTCCCCCTGCAAGACGCGGTACGCTCGCTCTGCCAGTTCGCGGACTCGGCTGAGTTCGCGTCCATCCCGGCGCGGATATCAGCGCAGGCGGCGCAGCGGCAGCGCCCGATACTCGACGCTGGCAGGTAGGCTGACAGCGTGGCAGCTACTAATCATCGTCGTGATGTCTTAGAAAAGAAGAAGAGAGAGAGAAGCTTAGAGATAAGCTCGCCATTGTACTCTTTATATCATATCGTTACTTTGTTAACTTTTTTTGTGTGCAATAGAAAAGAAGTCATAATCTCATAATTTCTTTATTGCACACAAACAGTTGCATAGGACAATAAAAAACATAGAAAACGTGTACAAAGGCGAGCTTATCTCTAATAAGAGATCTCTTCCAGCAAACCAAATAGGGATGAGGCAGGACAGAAGTCACTACTGACCAAACGGCTCAACCAAACCTATCTAGGTTTCATTTAGCCGTTAACCCCTTTTCGCCCTGGCTGGAGTTAGGCGGGTAAGTAAAGGCCTGTGGTGAGGACATTAGTGGGCTAAATAATGTCCCGTAGTAAGATTGAGCATACTCCATGAGGATGATAGTTAAAAACATAATCTTACTCAGTGAAACCAAAAAATAGACAGGCGTTATCGACCACCCTTTGAAACTCTTTGTATTTTTCTACGCATAACGAAAACAAACGGACAAATCATACAGGGTGACATGTAATTAGCTGATCATATTTTTTGGAATGATAGTACCCACCATTATGAACAACTTTCCTCAAGAAACACATAGTCGCATATGAAAAAAAATTTCGTCCCCCAGTACATTGCCCCGATCAGAGCTGATTTCAAGTTACTATGGGAGACCCAATTATTTTATTTCGTTTGCGACCGTATGTTCCTTGGGGATTGTTCCTTAAAATTAGTATTATATACCTACCTCTCTACTGTTGCAGTGCCCTATGGACAGGGTCCACAAACATTGTATCTTGATTTAAGAGCAAATGTGAATGGAAGCAATAAACGTAATTCTAATTCTAATTCTAATTCTAATTCTAAAGTTCTTCATAATGATGGGTACTATCATTCCCCAAAATATGGTCAGCTAATTAAATGTCACCTTGTATGTCCTGAACTATACCTAATTAGTCGCCCGCTCTTGTCCCCAGGAACATAATCAGTGGTTCCTGCTCGATGGTGCAATCTGGACAGGCGTTGGCCGTGGCCTCGCAAGACAGGGAACATTGGCAAGCGTTGGCCACACACAGCAAAACTGTCTCGGACAGCATCAAGCGACTCGTCCAACACATGAGGTGGGTTGTGTCTTTGACGAGCTGCATACGACATGATGTCGGTGGTGATCTAGGGTGTAAAAAGGTGATAAACTGGAGCCGCCTGCTGTGTGCGCTTGGAGTGGTGTACTCACACACAGCAGGCGGCTCCAGTTTATCACCTTTCTACACACACATAATAATATATACATTATACTTTATTGTACAAAAAAAACATAAAACAGACACTTATATTGGAAAAAACGTGTACAAAGCCGAGCTTATCTCTAATAAGAGATTTCTTCCAGCAAACCTAGGATGGAGAGGATAATTTCATTTCATACACCCTAGATCGCCACCGATATCATGTCGTGTGTAGCCTGCTTTTATTTAGTGTTGCCTTTCAAAAGTCGAATATCGATAGTAATATCGATAGTATCGATAGCTCGAAACAACACTATTGCCGGACTGCGATACTATCGATAGTATTGTCTGCTCATGAGTATAATAAGTTATCAATACTATCCACTGGCAAGTGTCCAGTATGCATCCTATACAACAAGTCCACTCCGCTGACGTAAAGGCCAATGGCTGCTCAACCTGACACTTTTGTGAGTTGTAGCACAGATACTATAACATTATACTAAGTTGTAGCGTAGACGACAGCGACCAAACGCTAAATAAATAATAATACTATGGAAACTATCAAAACTCCATGAAACAATACTATCGATAGTATCGAAACTCATCATCAATCCCAAGCAAATACACTAAACCCCAATTTCCTTTGAACAGAGAGCTAGCCCCTGGTCAGACAGAATGCACGGAGGCGCTCGAGACCATCGCGCGGCTGACACGCGAGATAGATCAGGCGGCCATCGCGGCGGTGGCGCAGGAGCTGACGCCGAAGAAGGGGTACACGTTGCAAGGTAACACCGTGAATCGTGTAACAAAACCCATGTAGCGCCACGCCTTTAGCAACAGCAGCAGTGGCATGGCTGCCCCCACTCCTAGACAGTTATAGATAGTTAATTGAGGGGATGGCGGGATATAAAACTGGTACAGATGGCAAACTTGACCTCATCCAAATGAGCAGATTAATACCACTTTTTAAATCCGGTAGCAAGGATAAACCCTGCAAACTTCAGACCTGTGTCTGTTTTGCAGTATTACAAGAAATTATAAAATCAAGTAGAGCATTGTTCAAGCTGACCATAATGCTCTCTCCTGATTAGTCAATTTATCGTAGTGTGCGTATTCACTCCTAGCCAATTCATGTGTATAGAGAAAACACTACACCGCTAAAAGGTTGCACTCATATACTGTAAGCGATTAGGAAAAAGAGTGGGGCGCGTCGTCGTGGATGGCGTTATCTATATTCAGTACCAAGGCCAGTTCAGGCCAAGTGCGATTGAGACTATCACACGTAGGGTTCCGCACCGAAATACCAAAAAAGTACAAAAAATCACGTTTCTTGTTTGGGAACACTTTTTTTTTCAATATTCAATTGTAGTTCAGTATTTTTGTTGCTGTAGCGGCAACAGATATACACATTCTGTGAAAAATTTAAATTTGTAGCTAGCGGTTCGTTCGATAGAGCCCGCTTGCGGACAGACAGACAGACAGACAGACAGACAGACGGGCAGCGGAGGCTTGGTAATAGGGTCCCGTTTAGCACCCTTCGGGTACGTAACCCTGCTAGCTGGCTAAAGCTGTCGTAATTTCTATCGAACTTGATTGAATATACTTCCCTGGCGCCTGGCCCCGGGGGCTCGCTGGAGGTCTACGCAAAACTTGCGTTTGGGCGCAAGTAGTGAGGCGGTCGTCAAATACAAGAAACTATACCCTATCAAATATAACAGGCAACTTGACAGCTAACCTAAAACTTCATAAAATCCACTTTTTAACCGACTTCCCAAAGGAGGAGGTTTACAATTCGTCCGGATATTTTTATTTTTTTTAATGTATGTGCCCCGATAGCGCTTAAACGGATAGACCGATTTGAAAAATTATTTTTTTGTTTGAAAGGCTTTACCTTCCCATTGGTCCCATTTTGACACCAGGTCAGGATCTGATGATGGGATCCTGGAGAAATCGAGGGAACTATTCAAATATTATAGGCAGACCTATAGTGATTTTTGTGTTTTTCATAATAACTCGTGCAAATGCACACGGTAAGCATAATATTGTGATGCGGAACTGCTGATGAAGACCACATATGGCCACCAGATCTGCTCAATACTAGGTACAAATACAATGCGTGGCTGACGGGCAGGTAACGCATAGACTGAACCGGTGGACCTAGAGCCATGAAACTTTGTACAGGGGTTCCTTAGTAGCGTGGGGTAGCACTGATATGGGATTTGACAAAATTAATTCCCCAAGGGGGGGGAGATAAGGGGTTACAGTTTGTATTAAACTCAATCTAATCAAATAGGGTTTGTGGAAGTCGGTTTTTTCTAAAGTTTACTTTTTTTTTTCAATTATTAAACACTAGGGTTGTCACCAAAACAATCGGAAAGAATCTAAATTGTTTATTCAGTTGAACTAACAGAAGAGTTGTCATCGCCATAACTGCTATCAGCAATTAAAGATTATTGTTTGCATTTTATGAAGTTTTAGGTCAGCTGTCAAGTTCCCTGATATATTGGATAGGGTATATGAAGGAGGCTTACACCAAGAAGGCGGCTGTTCTGGCTGTTAGCCATTGATGTACCAAACCCTTCACCCCTATCTTTATTCGCAGGCTATGCGGAGCAGATTGAGAACAGTGCCAGAGAGGTGATCGAACGGTTGGAGCCGCTGCGCACCGCCGCCAAGAGCGAGGCAGAGAACCTCGGGCATGCTGTCGTGCAACTGGTAAGCGAGGGACGGAGGTGGCCTGGCTACTACACTTCTTTTACAATAGGATCATACCAAGGCTACGTTCGGGAACTACTTAAAAATTCACTCGGAAAATGAAACGAGATGAGCATAGTTTGACAGCTGTCAGGTAATTTTTAACTACGCTGAACCAGAGGGTGAGACATCGCACTTGTCTGAGTGAAAATCACTCTACCTGTGGCATGATTCTCGCACATTCGATATACGATATCTACACCTATATCGAGTGATTTTGTGTAGAAATCTGTCAGTATAGGTCTCGATAGCCGTATAGCAAAGGCGCGAGAATCATACCCTGAGCCGTTCGAAAATACTGTTTGACAGATGTCAGGTAACAGTTCGGTTACCCTCGGTTTCACTCGGGTCGTTACCGAACGCTTTAGGGCAATTTTCGCATCACTCGGAGTGATTATTACTCGTTTTCGAACGTACCCCAAGTTATCTGTGAAATGTCAGAATTCAAAACTACGACCGTCATCTGTGAAACGCCGTTCTATGCACAGACGAAATTCCTAAATATGGCACTAGCGACACCCGTCGGTCACGGTATTTAACTGAACTACACCAGTTAAGTTGGCAGTTCCGGCTTGAACCTTTCTTCATCTTATGGTGCCTCTCCACTACTGATAAAATCACAGGGTGCTAATCCCATACAAATTAGAATTAGTAACCCTTCGTAAAAAGGAGATGGCGTGAGGAGTAAGATTTTACTTTAAACGCAATCCATGGTTTCAGTTAACATACTGGGTGGCGCTAATCTTAGAACAAATCCTATATATCTTAGCGCCATCTCGTCGTATTTGCAATTTTTCGATCGTGCTGCACCAAGCGATGTATTAGTATAATAATATAGTATCTGTGCTTAAACCTACACTCATTAACGCCCTGTCTCCCACAGGTGTCCTACCTAGAGCCGCTCGTCTCCGCTTCGCTCGGCCTCGCGTCGGGTGCGCGCGCTCACATCCTACAGGATGCTCTGTTGGGCTGCGCTCGCACCGTGTTGGAGGCGCTGCAGCAACTCGTGTCGAGAGCGAGGCATGCCGCCGTGAGTGCACTCTCTGTCAAAATATTGGTTCATCATCATCACATCCTGAACCCCTCAGCAGGGGTATAGTATAGGACTCTCAGTTCAGATTTCCATTTGTTCCGATCTTGGGCCATCTGCTCTAGCTACGCCCAATCTGAGCTCACAATGGCGGCCTCTTTCTCCGTTGAACAAAAGAATCTATAATATATTGGTAATAATATATATTGGTTAGTCTCTCAAGCCTATCGAAATATGGGTTAGTCTGTAAAAATATTGGTTAGTCTCTCTGCAGGAATTAGATAAAAAGAAAGGCCTCAACTGGCCTGTTTTAAAACAAAGATGTATAGGTTTTTGAACGTAGTTTAATATTTTTTGTGGTAACCGGAAAAAAACGTAATGTTCACAGAACACATCAACCCACGCGGAACTGGACAGTCTCGTGCAACAGTCGCGCTCGGCCCTAACCGAGCTGATGACGAGCGCTAGGGCCGCGGTCGCTGAGGAGGGCGCTGTGGGGCCGCTGCTCGACACCATCACCAGGGCCACGGCGCGGCTTACTGAGCACAGGTGGGTCTACTAAAAACATCAATAGCATATCGTCACACCTTGGTCTTCCCCCGCTCAACTATCTACCTTTTGCTTTCCCAGTGGTTTGCTGGAAGAAATCTCTTGTGAGAGATAAGCTCGCCTTTGTATATTGTATATCTTCTATAAGTATTCTGTATGTCATTCTTGTGTTGGAACAATGAAGAAATTACGAAACTACCTTGTCCCATACGGGGTGGCAGAGGAACAATTTGTGCCCACTTTTAGCCAGTTTTTCATTACTCCACCCTGCGTGACAGGGGGCTAGCCCATCGCCGCAGCTATGGAGAAAAATAAAAATAAAAGTTGTTTTATTTCATAAAAACTGTTACATAACACATGACGAGACTTCCCAGTAAGTAATTACAATACTTGTGTTGGGTATGACTCGCAACTTCTCTTAGGATTCTAGCATACAGTTAAAATGAAGATTTCCTCAAGATGTCTTCCATCAACCTTAGAACGTCCGGTATTGTACATAAAATAAATTACTTATCTCATTGGTACATGGTCAGCACCGGGATTCGAACCTGCATCTCCTGCGTGAGAAGCAATCGTAAGCCCCACTAGACCACGGAGCTAATGAAAACATTCGTCAGTGATCTATTTAAACTTGTTTAGAAGGATTGTCAACATAGCAAATTGCAGTCGCAGTATCAATCGCAAACTCCTATCAAAAGGTATCGAGATACATGCTGGGAGGTAGAGCTCGTCTAAGCTGAAATGACGCGCCCCACTCCTTGGTTTTGTATTTACTTGTCATACAAAACCAAGGAGTGGGGCGCGTCATTGCAGCTTAGACGAGCTCTACACAATCTCACAACTTTCTCATCTAGAGTAGCGGACAATAGAGTGGGACCAGAAGCTATAAATGTTTGTTTTAATGGGATTTAATATCAGCCTAGGAAATGTAAAAAAAATGGCGGACTATTAGTTTATCTTCATTTTCCGAAAACAAGATAGTTTTCTACATCAATACCTACATCTATTATTTGCCTGATATAACAAACACACCTCAAATAAAATCGTATCGATAAATATTTCATCAAGAATGTTTAGCAGAATTTATGTCCTTCAGATATGACTTGATGATGAAGGTGGGTTTACAGGGCGGCGCCAGTTCTACGCAACTTAATGTCAAAAAGCGATAGTTTCACCTATCACCGCCAGCCAAAATATTGTTGGAAAGCGCATCTCCAATAGACACTGCCTGCGATTCCGCAGGCGACACGAACTAAACTAATTAAATCGTGCCATACGTGTCTCGGTACCTCAACATTCATAAGTCTCTTCATCACATCTTTTAGTCTTTTGTGGAGTAGCAAAGGATTTAGTAGATCAAGAAGACAGGAATAAGTATTTTTCACTTCTCATGCTCGTAAACTTCGTCTTTATGTCGGGTATAGCCAGCATAAAATCAAATTTTATGTTCTAGAGCATAAAGTAAAATCTTCGTCTAAATCTCAGACTCTGGCAAAGGTCGTCAGGTAAACAGCCACATACACCTATGCTAAGTGCCACTGCCGGCGGCCAGAGCCGGCTGCGGAGGCACGTCCAAAAAATAAAGTTTAATGGCGGGAAGTCCTTATTTTTCTCGGTAATTTCAATTTGCAATTATTTCATAATATTATTATTTACTTTTTTTGCAATATTTATGTTTAATTTCCTCACAATCGAAGTGAAAAGCAAAGTGTATAACTCGTACATAAAACCCATTTTACCCTCGACATGACTATCCACCCTCGCCTGCGGCTCGGGTGGATATATACGTCTCGGGTAAAATGGTGCGTTTTATGCCCTTGTTGTACAATCTACTATTCTTATCGAATCTTACACGGCAACGTAATAGCCATAAATACACATGCGATGCCCAGGTCAATGGGTTTGAATGGCTGTCATTTTAAATATAGACTAGTGTTCTAGTCAACTAGTATCATACATAACACAGCTGACCGTGTTGTAATGCAGCTATAAAAATCTGTATATTCAAGTGTCTTAGGCCAGACAGATAGGAGGCAAGTTAGCTGAACAAACAGAAAGTATCTTATCAATAATCAGCCAAGATTTATCCAACGCTGCTGGGCAATGGCTTTTTCTTTACCACCGATCCTGAGCCTCCCGCATTCGCTGCCTACCTAGCTATTTCTTAAAAAGTTTTAGTCCTTTAATGTGTCCACCGAGGGGCACAGGCTTTTACCGGGATACGAGTAAGATTGGCTCAGTGCGGGTTGGTAGAGGGGTTTTTACGACTACTACATACATACTACCGAGTATAGCTATAGTATCTGTCTGTCTGTCTTTCTGTCTGTCTGTCTCTCGTACCACTCCAGATCATCTGGTTAAGGGTGACGGGATCCAAGTATTTTCTACATAAACATATAACGTATTCACTGCGACCCCCCAAGAAATATTTTCGGTCCGTACTACAAATAACTTAGGTATTTAAAATGTATTTGGCAAAAATATGTTTGTAAGTCCAAGATTAAAATATCAGGCAGATTCTAAATATAGAGAATTTAATCAATAAAGGCGATAAAGGAAAGTCTGGCTCGAAGCCAAAACCCCGGAGATATTCCAGAGTGAAGATTTGCACACTAAATAAATTACGATACATTGCACAGCTTCGGCGATAGACCGGTCCCTTGACACTCAAAGACGAGCATTGAATGCTTGGCGAATTTATGGACTGTGCCACTGCCACTCGACATGTGAAATGCCCTGACGATTATATTTGTAACCCCCGACAACGAAAAGAGGCGTGTTATAAGTTTGAATCGTCTGTCTGTGGCACTCTAGCGGTAAAACGGGTGGACCGAGTTTGATGCGGTTTTCTGATCTCTCTGCGATGCTTCGTTTAATTAAAATCGGTTCAGTGGTTCGAAAATTGACAGCTTAACAATGACACAAATTAGAAAAAACTTTAGTTTAATTTCTCGTTTAAGTCTATTGACATAATTAGGACACAGAATCGTAATGAGGTCATATTAATATTCTTAGTTATTCGACACAGATCGCATTGACAATCAATAGATGCCAATAACACTGACATTGGGGTATGCGCGCGCATGGTTTCATTCATACTTCTCAGTTGTGAGCAGCATAGCAATCTGTTTGGTTGTGTTTCTGTGTAAAGTGCGGTCGTCGAGCAGGAAGAATCTCGTATTATGACCTCTAGCTACTTGTCTCTTTCGCTCGCGCGTAAAATGCCTTCGCGCTCGCACGGTTTTATTGTGAGTAAGACGGAAATATAATTAACGCGCGAGCAAAAGAGACAAGTAGCTAAGGGTCACTATACAACTATATTCTTCCTGCTCGGCGACCGTACTTTAGTTGATATTTAGGGATCATTTGGAACAATTCAATTGTGATATTTAAAGTGAAATCTTGCGCTCTTGCGGGGCGTGAGTCGCGTACGGAATCGCATGCGCAGTGGCTATAGCGGGGGCGCAAAACTGCGGTTTGTTTGTAGCCCGCGCGGCGCGTCTCATTTTATTTATACTTTATTGCACAAAAACATAAATAATTATAAATAACCGGCCGTTTGGCACCCATCGGGTACGGAACCCTAAAAACATGTATAATTTACAAAAAGATATGTACAAAGGCGAGCTTATCTCTAAAATGACATTTCTTCCAACAAACCTAGGCATGACAGGGGAAAAAAACAGATAAAGAGAGGGAAGTCAGTGCACAATAAATGTGTGTCTCGCCGCCGCCGCCGTCTAGCCAAAACCGGCTCTCAGTTCTTCACTATATCAGAGTTTCCCACTTTGCCCGCAGGATGTCGCTACTGAGCTCGTACGATGAAAACGACTCGTACGCAGATTACCAGTCGCGGATGGTGGCCGCGGCTAAGGAGATTTCGCGACTCGCCACTGATATGGTAAGTTGCCATTAAACTAACTACCACTGTCTTTTATGGGCTGTTTACATTGGTCAAGGACAGTGGACAGTGGCGATATTTGTATTTGTATATTATATGTAAACATGTTTTTTTATGTTCCTTAGACCGCGAAAGCAGCGACCGACCCGACCCGGCTTGTGCACCTCGGCGGGGACATGTGCGCGTCGTACGAGCGCCTCGCGACCGACAGCGTCGGCGCCTCCGCCACCGCGCCCAACGCCGACGTCGCCAACAAGTAAGCAAGCAGTTTGAGGGTGGATACAGAGATGGCGCTACGGTGGCGGGAAGTTTGGTAGTGGGATTAAAGATGGCGGCATCGCGCCCACTGAAAAGTATTGTTATTTCTGTACATACCTACTCAAGTCATCCGGCGTGGGGTAAGTCTTGACATGTCCGAGAAGCAATGCCTTCAGCGATACGTTTTCAGACAACAATAATTGTTGATTCTTCGCCTTCAGAACGTTAAAGTCACTGTATATAAAATGAACGTCAGTGTCACTGTGCCATCAAGTTCGAGAGTACTTTAAAATGATAACAATTTCAAACCTGCACTGCGCAAGTGCCTCTGCAGTCAACTTCATACCAGTTCGCTAGTTTATACACAGATGACTCCACTGTGCGTAAAAAATAAGGTTTAAAATCTGTTGGGATTAATTCTTCAGTCTAAATAAATCTCCCTCATATTGTGCTAACGGTCCGGTTAAACTTTCAGCATCCGGCACGCGTCAGTTGAGCTCGGATCGACGGTGTCGACGATCATAAAGGCCGGCGGGAACTGCCGTCTGTCTGCGACTCCGAACCATCAACGCGACGTGTCTGAAGCGGCTAAACATATCCACGAGAAGGTGGGTTGGAGCCACGGTACAGAAATAAGCTGCCAAGTGCGAGTTGGACTCGCGTTGAGAGGGTTTCGTACAACAATAATAGGACTAATACCAACAAAATATCCTAAAAGTATCATAAAATTCAGTTTTTCATACAAACTTTGCACGCCAGATTTAGGGGGTTAGGGGGTTAAAGTTGTAATTTTCGGAGTTTTTATGGGATATGGTTGCAAAGTTGCAAACATGTGCTTGCATACCAAATTTCAGATTTTTAGGACTTCGGGAAGTACCCTAGAGGTTTTGATGACATGCGAATCGAGCACAACTTTTTCAAAAATAGTCTTTAAAATATTATAAAAATACATTAAGGATCCTCACATCATGCGCTTTCATTTGATATGTCACACTGCATATTTTATTTCTTATTTGGTCCCCTAAAAGTGACACCCATATTCCATATTTATACATGTACATTGCACCTCTGTCTTTGGGTCACAGATATTGATATGTGAACCAATTTTCAACTTCATCGGTCCAATATATTCTGAGTAAATTGCCTGTGACGGACGGACGGACTAACGGACGGACAGACGCACGAGTGATCCTATAAGAGTTTCTTCTTCTGAGATACGAAACCCTAAAACAATAGTAATTGAGGCGTATGCGGCTTCCACTAGTTTTTAGGGTACCGTACCCGAAGGGTGCCAAACGGGACCCTATTACTGAGACTTCGCTGTCCGTCTGTCCGTCCGTCCGTCCGTCCGTCCGTCCTGTCTGTCACCGGGTCCGTCTGCACGAACCGTAATAGCTAGAAAGCTGAAATTTTCACAGAATGTGTATATCTGTTGCCGCACCAACCACAAATACTGAAATACGAGAGATATTGCAAATGAAAGGGGGCCCCGATACAAGAGACGTGTTTAGATACACTTACGCATTTCAAAATGGAGATCTTGACTGAAAGTGTTTATTTATTGTCATAGCAACCATGTCATAGACACAAACTACACATTTAAATATGATAGCATATTTCGCGTCAACCCACATGGTTGTGGTTAGCCGGTGCGGTATGATGTAGACTCTCAATCCGGAGGTCGTCGGTTCAAATCTCGTGAAGGCATAAACTTTTTAAATTTTCTTTTTGTTTATTTTTTTATTGTTTTGAGTGCTTTTGATTTGTTGTACGATGGTACGGTACCCTTCGTGTGCGATACCGACCCGCACTTATTTTTTCTATTCCGTGGTTGGAGCAGAGGAATAGTAACTTATGCTTTAATTTCACCACTCTTTTTCTTAGCAGTGTAGCGATCATTTCGGAGGCCGGCCTTTTATTTTGAAGGGGCCCCTTATTAGAAAGCACATTTATTCAACTGTTACAATACACAAAACACAGCAATAACAAATTATAAACAGAAACAAGTAGGAAATAAAATATACACAAGACAAAAAGAACAGTAAAAATAAGATCGGGCAGAACGGCGCCATGAAGTGTGTACAGCAACAGCGAAACGGCTCCGACTCAGCATGTGTTACAGGACCTCCAGGAGATTCTGCAACGCTGATATTCTGTCTGATATTAGCCTGGATGACCTATAAACTTAGGTCAAAGCGAAACAACCGCAAGGTAGCCCCTGAAAGGAAATAAAGTGTCCCCTAGAAGATAGGGGTTGTTGGCGAAATCAGCCATAAGAGCGCGTTCCCGATGACGACACGATTAATTAATCGTACGAGCGTTGTAATAGCCGTCAAAAAGTCACGGACGATAATTAATCGTATCGTCCTAATGGGAAATAACCGGCCAAGTGCGAGTCGGACTCGCGCACGAAGGGTTCCGTGCCATTATCTATAAAAAACCGCAAAAAAAATGTATGGGAGCCCCCCCTAAATATTAATTTAATTTTAATTTAATTATTTATTTTTTTAAGTAAATAATATACTCAATATATTGTGAACATTTTAAGCGTCTACCTGCTACCATTATCAATATCGAGCAAAAATGAGCAAAAAAATCACGTTTGTTGTATGGGAGCCCCCCTTAATATTAAATTTCTTTTGATTTTTAGTATTTGTTGTTATAGCGGCGACAGAAATACATCATCTGTGAAAATTTCAACTGTCTAGCTACCACGGTTCATGAGATACAGCCTGGTGACAGACGGACGGACGGACGGACAGACGGACAGCGAAGTCTCAGTAATAGGGTCCCGTTTGGCACCCTTCGGGTACGGAACCCTAGAAAGCCACGATAAAAAACGGAACGACTGTCCAACGCGCTCCAACTCTACTCAAATCTGCTACAGTAGTCCTCAACAAATAATTCCGATTACCTTGAAAGATATTGGATAAGGTTGACAAAACCAAGGATCTTGAAATAGAGATGCTGATAGCTTTTGTTTGGTTTGCTGGAAAAAGGAAATCTCTTAATAGAGAGAAGCTCGTCTTGGTACACTGTTTTACAAAATAGAATAGAATATTCATACACAGGTTATAAAGTACACAGTGAAAATAAAATCCTAAAGCACACCTAGGACACTCCATAAAACGCTCGTAAAATAATCACCTATTACTACTACATAACCAAATGATGTTTGTATACGTGCAAATGTGTGCGTGTGTGTGTGCTAGGGCTAGTGGCGCGGCAAATGCAGCGATATTAATTATACGCGTCGGTCGTCACTCGTCAGGCGTCCAGCCCTGTCTATTGATCCTTTAACCAATCCTTTGACGCCAGGGGTGGGGTGCGGTATCTGAATCAGCGCGGGGAAGGGAGTGGCCGTTCTGTAAGGAGTACTATTATCTCTTCTGTGCCTAAAGTAAAAATAAACATTGTTATACACGATAAAAAAAATACTTAAAATGACCAAAAACACCATGCGGTGTGTACAGCAACAGCGAATGGGTTCCGTCTCAGCATGTATGTAATACAAACCATTCATTCATTCGCTCACTCACGCAGGTGGTGCAAGTGCTGTCGGCGCTGCAGGCCGGCTCGCGCGGCACCCAGGCCTGCATCGACGCGGCCTCCACCATCGCGGGCATCACCGGCGACCTCGACACCACTATACTGTTCGCGAGCGCCGGTCAGTACTCTAGACTAGACTCGTTCCTGGGTGGCGCGAGTGCTATCGGCGCTGCAAGCCGATACTAGACTCGTTCCTAGGTGGCGCAAGTGCTGTCGGCGCTGCAGGCCGATACTAGACCCGTTCCTAGGTGGCGAAAGTGCTGTCGGCGCTGCAAGCCGGCTCGCGCATCAGTATTCTAGGCTAGACAAACCCTTTAGATTCCGGTAAAGACACCCGCAGTACGGTATGTGACAGCTAACGTTTAGCTACCGTTGACGCGGGTGAAGCTTTTTGTTACGAAAAAAAATATAGCAATTTATTTTTCTCGGCATTTACGCAATACGCCATGACAGCTCTGCAAAATGCAAAAAAAAATAGTAATGAACAACAGGCTAAAAGTGGACACAATTGTGCCCCTGCTACCCCGCACGACACAAGGCGTGTGTTGAGAAATAACCACTGATAACTTCTTTCCCTCAGGCACGCTGCAATCGGACCGCGAAGGCGACACTTTCTCAGACCACCGCGAGAACATCCTGAAGACAGCCAAGACCCTGGTCGAAGACACGAAGAGCCTCGTGGGCGCCGCCGCGGGCACGCAAGACGAGCTCGCTGCCGCCGCGCAGAGCTCGCAGGCGACGATCGGTAAGCCCCTGGTGGAGGTGGCGTGATGGTTGTGACGTGGAGCGTAAGGGGTTGGGGAAATGCTTAAGCCTATTTTTAACTCGAGTGCTGCACATTGAATCTTTCGCTCGCTCAGGATTAAAAAAACACTCTCGCCTTAATAAGCTAAGAGCGACCCTAGTTGATAGTCTGGGGTTTTTTCTGCGTTGACTGTGTACCACCATACATTCAAGCTAATTCCTTCGTTTCTCCTCAACAGTGCAACTATGTGAGGTGGTGAAGCAAGGTGCTATGTCACTTGGCGCGGCATCGCCGGAGTCGCAGGTAAGATCTCATAAGATAAGATACAAGAACCAGTCAAATAAAGACCTATTTATCTTTGTCTAAACCTATGTCATAATAAGGCAAATCCGGGGACCGCGTTTGCCTCATTATGATATGATATGAAGTCGGAACGAGGTAGCTTGTTTCCGCCCACTGCTGGGTATAAGCCTCCACCTTCTTGTGCCAACTTATATCCGGTCCGGTGCCAGTCGAATCCGTCTTCCCCACAATATGCGTAATGTCATCGACCCATCCGGCTGCCGGTCGATCCACTCTCTTACTTTACTTACTTTGTACTTTAGTGCGCGAATACATTAATAATGGAAAAACACAAAGGCGAGCTTATCTCTAAGAGATCTCTTCCGCAGGTGCTGCTGCTGCACGCGGCTCGTGACGTGGCGGCGGCGCTGCGAGACCTCGCGGTCGCGACCACGGGCGCCTCGGGCAAGGTGACGCAGAGCCCGCACATGCAGACGCTGAAACACGCCGCCAAGGTAGGTGACGTGACGTTTGACAATCTATTTAGATTTGACAGTGACATTTGACAGTCTAGATTTGACAGTGACATTTGACAGTCTAGATTTGGTGGTGATATTTGATTAGCAATACCATGGAACGATAAAATACGTACCTGTCAAATTAGTTTTCGCCTCTCTCCGCGCGCAGTATGGGCGTGGATGCCCTCTAGATCGTCTATTGACGACAATGTGACAGTTTACATTCGATAGTGACTTTTAGTGAACTAACTGTTGACATTTGACAGAGAAATTTGACGGGCTGTTTATTTATTAATTGGTTTCTGTTTATTGCTGTTTATTTATTAGGACGATGGAGACGTGACATGTAACAGTTTAAATGCTGACATTTGATAGTGACATTTGACAACCAATCTGTTGACGACATTTTAACAGTTTACATTTGATGGATCAACTGTTAACATTTAACAGTCCGTGTTTATTTATACATTTGCTTTTGTTATCTGAAGCACGCTGCCAAGGTAGATCAGTTGACTGTATCATTTGACAGCCCAACTGTTGTCCTTTTAACAGTCTGTTATCATTTTTAGTGTCTTTAACTGTTAAATATGTTAACAGTTGACTGTTGTCATTTAATAGGCAACTTTGTCGTCTTTGTAGTTTACAATTGACAGTCTTTTTACTTTTGACAGATTAATTTATTGACATTTGATAGTGACAATTGACAGACTGGTTAACATTTGATGAACCAACTGTTGGCATTTGTGATATTTGACGAGCTGTTTGATTATTCTGTTATTTTCAGGGATTATTTTTATTTCCTATATTCATTCATTTGTTTCGTACGCTCAGTGTATTTGTACATATGTCCTGTTCCACACAAACGTTGTCAATATTGGACTGTTAAAAACACAAAAATTTACTAAAAAGTGTCTGTATTTTGTAGCGACTTACCGACGAGACCAAACGATGGAGTCTGCCAGTGAAAAATGCCACGTTGCCCCGGACGAACCGGCGCAGATCCATCAACCTAAACGTTAGAAGCGAAAACACTTATGACTCTGAGACAGACTTCTACCAATCAGACATGGAAGAGGAACTGATCAAGCTCCTAGACTATTCTAGTCAAGAAGACGACGTATCTCCCTCCATATTCCATGATAACTGCGAAGAAGTCATCGCATACATCGAAAGTCTTATGAGAAACCCAGTTAAAAGAAACGCAAATGACGAACTGAATGAAAAGTATAATCTTGCAGCGAAAAACAGCTTGCTAGATATGGACTGGAGGGTTCTCAAATATGGCGAAAATATATTACTCGGGGAGGTTAAGAAAATGGTCGATTTATTCGCTGATGTGCTTGACAGGGCTGAGATCAAAAGAAAGAGAGAGAAACTGAGCAAACTGAAAGCTAGTTCCGAGTTGGATAGTGAAATGAATCGTCTATCTCAAGTATTAGAAGATTTGGAAGATGTTGAGACTGTAGAACCTAAAGTCACTGCTACTAGATCAGTCAATAGTATAACAACTTTCAGTAAACGGCCGAAGCTAGAAGAGAAATTGCTGAAATATAAATTGAAAAGTCTTTCGTTTAAAATTAAAAAGGTTAAGCCGGTGAATTTGGTTATCAACTTAGAACTGAAGTCAAAAACCCCGGAGATCAAAAGTATTGAACCAATCAGAAGTCCAGATGTAAAATGTATTGAACCAGCCAATAGTACAGAAGTAAAGATTCCAGAACCAGTTATTGAAGAAGTTGCAACACCAATAGAGACTAATAAAGACGAGACTATAGTTGTAGAAGTAAAGCCAGATGTTGTCGAGAAGACAACCGGTGTTAATATTACACCGGATGTTGTTGACAAAAATACGTCAAAAGAATTCTGGACAATGTTCAAAGATGACAGCGATTGGTGGAGGGCGTTAGCTAAAAGAAATTTGGAGAGAATGGAACTAACAAGAAAAGAATTGGCAACATTCAGCGGCAATGAACTAGTTCTAGGAAATATTGAAAATGAAATCTCCAAATATAATATAGAAAAGGAGACACTTCAACAGTTCATCGATGAGGTTGATAACTCAAAAATTGTAAAGAAAGATTTGCAATACGATAAGAAATACGAAGATATGGTCCTTAAACTGATCAACTTTGCTAAAAAAGATATCGTTTATAAAGGTTTTGATCCACTATTAGAACAACTTAAAGCTCTGGCTAACTTACAAATAGAAAAACGAAATAAAAAAGTCCATATTCATGAAATCATAAAAATTTACTCAGAGATCGATATTTCCAAATACACATACGAAGAGCTGTGTCTTTTAGAACAATATTATAAAGATATCCTCAAGAAACATAAACAAGACACACGAGTTACAATAGAAGAGATTCACGAAAAAGAAAATGTTTCATCCAGAGATAGAGAGGCTAGGTCACCAAGTCTGATAAGAGAAGACTCACCATCATACCACAAAAATGTCATCCTAAACATACATTCCCAGCAGAATCTAACCAAAAACATTAACCAATACTCAAATATATCCAACAGCAGTTCCCTAAAGCGATCTCAAAAACAAAGATCTCAAAACAACAGCGAAATATTCGACCTAACCAGAACCTACCCTGAAGAATATTACGCGAACAACTGGTGGTCCATTTACGAAGACATATTAAAGAACAGGGAACACCAATACGGTAGCATCGACAACTGGTGGAGCTTTTACGAAGCGATATTGAACAATCAAGAACCAGACGACAAAGAGTTGAGCAGAATCAGATCAGTCGTCGAATACAGAAACAGTCTTCGAAAACGACCAAACAGTAGAGTTGAAGAGCAACTAAGAATGTTGGATGAAATTAAGAATGATAACTTTAAAGAAACAGAGGATATTTCTACCAAGGACAAGGAATCGGTCAGACTTTTTTTATCTTGCCATAGACACGCGTTAACGGATGGCATGGAGTGGACACATGACGTCATGATCATGCTTGGTGTGTCATGTCATGGGTTTTGGACTCATCCGTGTCATTTTATGTCGATGGTTTTCCTTTGGGCGGTTCAAGAGTTTATCATGAGTGGTTTTATAACAACGCCATTTCTATCTAAACCTAAGCCGTTAAATTGTAATTATCTCTTGCACCGTCGTCCCTGTTCCATGTCATTCTAGATTTTGTGTTTAGCCACAACTAATCGATGTGAAATCAATGGGCACATAAACATTCATATCATCATTTACTTCATTCTTTAGCTATCTTACCTTTCATGATTTAGAAAAGCTATAGATATTTAATGATCTCTGTAATGATCATCTACCAGATGGTCCGACGACATAGCGAGGATGGCAGGAAAACAATGTTTGCGGGATGCACAGGACCGAGTTGGATGGCATGTACATGAGGAGGCCAAGACTCAGCAGTAGGTTCCCTGACATGCTCGAGATGATTATGATAGTGGTGATGGTTTGTGTGCAATAAAGAATGAATTATGATGTGACAATGATGAATGGATCAATGTGCCTCTTGATAGATATCATTCTCGGTGTGGCATGTCTATCGCTCTCTCTTCCTTGTCATCGGGTCTTTAAAATCACTTGTCAAATTCGTCTTTCTGCATCTCATGTTCGGTGGCTAGCTTATCTTCGCTGGTCACTCTAAAAAAACAATTTAAAAAACCATAAGCTTTCATTTGTTTTTACATCTGGCCACAGCGCTTTTGGAAGTCCAATATTGACAATACACGAGCTTTTATATATATTTTTACAGAAAATTTATATATTTTTAACCGATTTATTTTTGAAAGCTTCTGGGTTTCCCGCTACAGCATGGCGCTTTTGTCGTACGCATCTTTTTTGGGTATTTTTGCAATTGTGTCATCTAAAAATACCATTTTGTCTAATCTTAGTTGGCAACCCAAAGCTTTAGATGTAATATTAGATTTATATTCATTGTTAGCTCTAAATGATTAGTTAATTAGAAACCAATAATATAAAATATACCTTTGTACGCACCTTTCTCACACACTCCAACCATTTTCAGTAAAGTGCAAGCAACACGCGTTCGTATCCTTAACCTAAGTACTATAACATTAATAGCCAAAAAAAAATAACTACCCAAATGTCAAGTTCAATGAAGCCGACGTGAGGACCATATTAACCTTTCGTCTGTTTTAGGTTATGGTGACGAACGTAACGTCATTGTTGAAGACCGTCAAGGCTGTAGAAGACGAGCACACGAGAGGCACCAGGGCTCTCGAGTCCACCATCGAAGCCATCACTCAGGAGATTGCGGTAAGTAAAACCAAGCTTGTGGCTTGTCTATTATTATTCTTACCATTTACTTAACTTACTAATTTGCCAAGCTCATAGCTTGTCCATTATTATTCTTGTCATACTGCTTAACTTACAAATTGTCTCGTAGATAGTGATAAAAAGTAGTAGTGTCCACTACAGTAACAGGCTATTTTAAACTCGAGAGAGTTACTGTGAATCCCTCGTTTCGCTCGAGATTCTACTTAAGAAATCTTCGCTCCGCTCTGGATTCAAAAAACACTCACCATAACCCACCCACAAGAGACCCTTTTTTGGTGTATCTTTATTTCGCAATATTTCGCAGTTGTCATTTAGTAAATTGTAATTATAATTTGTTTATTGAGTCCTTTGCGACGTTCAAAGACCTCGGGGAAAGAGGCCGCCACTGTGAGATCAGATTGTGCGGAGATAGAGCAGATGACCCAAGATCGGAACCAATGGAAATCTGAATTGAGAGTCCTCTACCCCTGCTGAGGATGATGATGATCATGATGATGATGATGATGATGGTCCATTGTAAAGTACAGTGGTTGGAAGTAGTTGTTTACAACTTTGGTAAAATCAAGTGCGAGAAGGACTCGCGCACCAAGGGTTCCGATCACACTTGGAGATTAGGTTTCCCCATTTAAAAAAAAAAACATAATGTCATCCATGTAAACCAAATTGAATATTTTTTTAGACAGATAGAAATTTGGAGTTTCAGAATTTTCCCTTTACTTGTGCTATAAGACCTTGCTTTGTGCGTTTCATGATTGTGGCCTACGGGAAGTACCCTATAGCTTTTGGGACTATTGCGATTACTATGAAAATCCAACAATTTTGCAGCATAAACGGTCGTAGCGTTCGATTGCGTTGACCTAAAAGGTTGATTTTTTCACAGTTTTATGTGACCACAGACCTTAACAATTGATATAAAATTCAGCTTGATACGTCCACGCGTTCTTGATATAAAGGTGGTGACACACGGACAGACGGAAAACAAAGTGATTGGAACCCTAAAAACTATCATTCATTAATTAATTCATTAATCCAACAGGTCCTAATGTCGCCCTCCGCCCCTAAATCCACCGCCACCCCAGAAGAGCTGATTCGGCACACGCGGCAAATGACAGTTGCGACTGCTAAAGCGGTCGCGGCTGGAAACGGCTGCAACCAAGACCAGTTGACCGCGGCCGCTAATCTGGGCAGGAAGGCTGTTGTGGAGCTGCTGGTGGCTTGTAAGGTAAGGAGTTTTATCAAGTCGGAACAAGGCGCTATGTTATGTCACGCCTTTATGATAGTGGGTGGCAGACGTAACTGTTCCAACTTTATGATAGTGGGTGGCAGACGTAACTGTTCCAACTTAGACCCAGGAGGGTTACCACAATCTTTTTTAAGTCAGACCAAATCTCACTCAATCCAAACTACAACACTAATTTGATCTGCCAAATTTCGTACCATGACCGCCTTAACTGAAGATTGCTTTTGATCCGGGGAGTGAGTGAATGATGAATAAAAAACAAAATTGTCTCTGGTCCGGAATTGGAAAAAGGGATTTTCTCTGAACAAAAACCGAGAAATAACCGAAAACGACATTCAGAAGTTGTATTAATCTTTCTACATAAACTACAATAAAGGTGTTTTATTTACTATACTATATTTTCTTGCTACATTTTACACTATACCAATCTTATATCATAATGTTCCGTGGTTTTCATACAAGTTTTCGTGGTTTTGAAAGAAATTTTAATTTTCAGCAGCATGACAACATTCGTTTCATCACGTATTCTGAACGTACGTTTATTGTGGCTGAGTTTGACATTTGATGATATTTGTCCCCCCGTTCCGAGTCACGCCAAAATCGATTACAGCGGCTACGAAGCCGTTCCGAGTCAGTTTTGACGATACAAAACGATGGCATAGTAGATACGCGTAATCGATTGTGGCGCTGACGGCGATGTCACGGAACACGACTTGTATTTGTTTGTGTAGACAGACTCGATAGAAACTATGAAATTGTTGTGATGTCCAGATAAAAGTGCAAAAAGCTAAAAAATCTGCAGCAATTACTATGTCGTAAGTACCCTATAGTAATATAATCTGAAAAAATGATTCAGGAACAAAAGATAACAAGATCGCTATCTCAGCTAGTCAACAATAGTTTTTCAACGTATTTCTTCGATTTTTCAGTGAAGGGCAGCGTCGTAAGGTGACCCACAGGCAACTAGAGAGTATGTGGAAAAACTCTTCATTCAAAATATAAGCCTGGCTAAAGGTTATAAATAACAAGGATTCCCAAACAAGCAAGATCTAAAAGCTTTAGGCATAACATAGAGATGGTGCAGTCAAGGACTTCCAGTCTTGATGATGAGCCTGGTAAAATGTAAGTTAAACGTGTTACATACACTGAACTTCAAAAATTTCGCACCTTTTTGAAATTCTACTCTGAACAAGAGTACGGAATATGAAGAATCTGAATAAACATGTGTAGGTACAAATTTAGACATAAGTACTGTATAGGAGAGATGGGAGGTGACTGCGCCCTCACACTAGCTCTGGTTATACGCAGGTGACAAATGCTAACGTTACAATGTGTGATATACTTACCCTAACCGCTAACCTATTCATGAAATAAAATGCAGTTTTTAAACTACCTATTTTTTATTTCAGGCTTCCCTTGCCAGCTAAAGATGATTGAATCAAACCCAGCTTGATAAATACTCTTCAGCAACCCCAACCAACCCTGAAGAAGATCAAGAACTGCAACTCGTGCCGCATCATTTCTTGTTATTAATGATGCTGTGCACTATTTCACAAGAATTACACAGACAGATGCAGCCACCTTGTGTCGGTAGTGCAGCACTCAATGAGAGAGAAGGCAGCAAGTCTTGCTTATAAATAAAAAGCCATTGTCCTTTCAATTATGCAACAAGTCTTCATGTGCATCTTCATGTATTTTTTTCTGGAGTGCCCATTGCTGCAAGAGTTCTGTGGTCTAGTGGGGTTTACGCTTGCTTCTCTCGCAAGAGATGCCGGTTCAAATCCTGATGCTGACAATGTACCTTTAGAGACCTAAATATGTGAGCAAAATTAATGGAAACTAGACCATAGCGCATTCAAGACCTAAGTACCTATTTATTTGTCATGTGTCTTAATTAGATAATATTTAAAATATATTCACATTTCTGTGGGCCGCTTTGAGTTTCTCTCCTCTTCTCTCATATTAGCAGACCCCCACATACCAAAAATGACTAAGGTTTTAACGGTGATGGCAAACATTGCGAGGTAACCTATTTTTCTATAGCTGGGCTAGCCCCAGCTGCAAAATAGAGTATTGAATTTAACTAGCTAAACTTATTGTGCCCTCTGCCATCCCATATTAGCAATATAGTGAGGCGCTGAGTTATGTATTGTCAACCGGGTATACCCCTGGTAGATCTGCAAATCATCGCCTTGAAAGGACGCCGAACGACTTTTAGGTTAATTTGTAAATCTCAAAAACTTTGTTGATCACTAGGAGTAAGCCGCACACCATATTACAATGGACTGTGTAGGTCACCATAGCATTATAAATTACCGTGTTAGATTCATAATTTCTTTATTGTACAAAATTAATTGCAAGGACCAAAAGTAAATAAAAGCAGTTGTCAAAGGCGAGCTGGATCTCTAAAAAGAGATCTCTTCCAGCAAACCAAGTTCCGATGAGTCTCGTAAGTATAATTCTAAATTCTTATACTTAGCCTAGTTAAGGAGCGAGGCTCTCGCCGCCTAACCATGTCTATTAAGTTAATGATTGATAAAATAAAGTGTTTCGTTTGATTTAACCCTGTGTTTTGCTCTAAATTATAGGATAGCTAGATAGATCTTTAATTGAGAGATTGCTGCGCCCAAAGGTCTTGGACAACCGCTGAGCTAGTCCGAATGATGTCCCGAAACACGGCTAGAAATTTAGTTAAGTGATTGATGCTGTAAGAAAGCACAGAAACCACGAAAACTAAAGTAAAACTAATATTAACACTAAAAAAGACGCATACCGAGGAACTTATTTTGATCTGGTTTTTTTGACGTTTGGTCAATGCAAATCGAATTTCTTTGCTGTCAAATGGCACCTTGTGGTACGAATTGAATGAATGTTTTCAGCTGATCCGTCAGATCAAACTCAAGATTAACTCAAGATTAATTAGGACGGTTGGAGTACGAAAAAACGTTATGGTATTGATTCAACCTTGAGTTAGCCTTAACTTAAAAGATTGGAGTAACCCCCC